>JAGDQP010006986.1:0-55429 GCA_022664845.1 Lepisma saccharinum | reverse complement strand
CCTATTGGCCAAAGCTGGCCGCTTCTGGGCGATTGCTGCCTTCAGATGGTCCAACTGTTGACAGTATAGTTCCGAGTTAAGTGTTTGGCCGTAGGGCAGCAGCTCATAGTAGATAATTCCCTGCCAATCCCACCAAACACACAGCAAAACCTTCCTGGCAGTCAATCCTGGCTTGGGCACCGTTTGCGCCGGCGCACCGCGCTTCGACCACGACCGTTTTCGCGTGACGTTGTCGTAAGTGATCCACTTTTCATCACAAGTCACCAAACGCTTCAGAATTGGGTCGCTTCTTTTGCGAATTAGGAGCGATTCGCAGATGGAAATTCGGTTCTTGAGGTTTCTTTTGCGTTAACTCGTATGGCACTCATACATCAAGCTTATTTTTGTATCCAGCCTTATGCTAATGGTTCCACACGGTTTTTGTGCAATGTTTAGTCTTTGGCAATCGAAACAGTGCTTACATGACGGTCGGACGCGAAAATGTCCATGATTTTATCGACATTTTCGACACTTGGCCTTCCAGTGCGCAGTACATCTTTGACGTCAAAATTACCGGCACGGAATCGACGAAACCAAAATTGCGCATGATTGGCTGTTACAGTATCCGGACCATCAACACTATTCACATTTGCATCCGCCTGGCTTGCGTTTTCGCCTTTATCGAAGAAAAAGTGTAAAATATAGCGTATTTTCTCTTTGCTAGTGTCCATTTTGACGCGCGCTCACACAACACTAAGTCAACTCATCACATCTATCTGAACAGTGTTTTTAATACGCAATCTCATCGTTTGAACACCATCTCGTTGAGCCCGATCGGACTTATACAACGTGAGATACAGATCACTGAAGTCATCTATTGGCAAAATAATGGATAACTTTTTACTACACTAGATATTTCAACAAATCATGTGGAATTTGTTGATAAGCTATCCAATTCTAGTAGCTCCTCTGAGCTACGATCTATTGAGCGCAATCTGACGCTTGTTAAACATGCACTGCGAAATGAACAATGTGCGGAAAACAAAATTGTAAGTTCAAGGATGTACAAAAGTTAATGACGGTACAAAAATTAATGAACATATCAAACCAAATGTTTGGCTACTTTATAGAACATTTGTATTATTTTTTTTCTGCATTACTAAGTTTAAATATTAATATTTAATAATACACTATCATTTTTCTATCAGAAATCCATTGTTCCTCATTCCCAAAATATGTTCAAACTTTATGGGACAACCTTTATCATAATTGATAAAAGTTTCACCGAAGTTTTTAACCTTCTAGTATTATCACATTACACGTTATGATATTAATTGGTCACAATGCGAGTTGTACCAAATGGTAAAATCTATGGCAGTTGTAACACTGATAATTCTGTTATAGTACAAACGAAATGAGATATGAGCCTAAAATGTGTTTATTACGGTAGTAACCGTGAGTACATTAATTATTTAAGAATAATTTCTTGCTGCAAAATTATTAGTGCGAATTGAGAAAAGATGGATATCAGTGAAGTTGGCTAAGGTAGTGTAACTCCATAACTATGCCTATAGGCGGAAACATTTATGGAGCGAAAGAACGTGCAGACGAAGATGTCCTTTAAAATCAAAATACGTCATTTTCTACGAGAGAATAATCTCGGAACCGTTATCGTTAAAGTTCGCATTCAACACCATGCCTGAGGAACAAATTCATTTGAGTTGAGCAATGTATTAACAGCAAGTACATGCTTCGACGGTACCACAAAGAACTTATGTGTCAGGTGAAAAACGAATTGGAGTCTTCAACAAAATCATTGAACACTTACTCCCTTGCTTTGCAATATATGCAGAACGCAATAAATCACGATTAGAAACAGAAAGTAGTTGTGTTGTTACAATGCAGTATATCATAGACTTTATTGCTTATCATAGCAGTCAGTAAGCATATCCAGTATGATGGATATCGTGCTCGCCTTTCACACGGGATCGCCTGTTCAAACCTTGCTGCGTGCATTTTGTCTTTTGAAAATAGAAAAGGTATTAAGGTCGAGAGTTATAAACCTGGTGAACTGATTTCTTTCAAATTAACTTGAAGTTAATTCTTCAGACAAATCTTCAAAAATCAATCTGATCTCTTCTGTATGTCTGTTCTTCTAAGATTTTTTTTTTAAAGGAAAGATATAACGTCTTGACAAATTCCTTCTCATTATTGGCATATAGTAATTATATTCGCACCTTTATAGAGGTAGTAAAACCACAAATAAAATATGTATCTGTAGTAAAACCCTCCCATTCATATGACTCAAAATATAATTACAATGTTATTAACCTATATATTTATGTTTAATTAGTAGTATATTATTTTGGACGCGCCTAGAGGAACGACGAATTTCCTCGAAGGTTAATTTGCAAGAACAACGACGGAACGGAACGGAACGGCATAAAATTTGCGTAAACATAACTTTTAATAAAGAGTACTTCTGCGTATGACCACCGCTAACAGAGGGCTGCACGCCCGCGCGGCTAATGCCGCCCAGCTGCCTTTAGACGCACCCTCCCTTCTTTCCCTGGTGTGTTTATGTACCTCCTAGTTTTTGGTTGCCTCTTTTAAAATTGTAAATCAGAACTCCTATTTAATTTTCTTTTGTGTATTTATATAAAAAAAAAACTAATTTTCATTAAAAACAAATATGCAAAATGTCGACGCCAGCGTTTGAACTCGGGATCCTTTGATGAACTTTCTGAAGCCTTGTCCACAAGATTGTTCTAGTAGTAAATAACCTCTCGAAGTTAAAAACTTAAAGCAAAGACGAAAAACCGTCGCTACTCTAGACACAACCTATTATTTTATACCCTAATCAGGAATTCTCAAAATTGTAGTATAGGAATCGAACTTAAGTAGTCCAAATTTAAGGTAACTAAGCCAGCATACTGTGCTTGAAGTGGGTCAACATAGGTAAGGGAAAGGTTGCAGAAGTTCGCTAGACAAGGTAAGGGTACGCCTAGTGGCTGCGATTGCCTATGGAAAGAAAAAGTAGGGGAATGCCAAGTCTAAAATGAAGAAGGCAATGTTCACTACGTGCTCCCAACTTCGAGAACTGCCAGTATAAGCCTTTCGATTTGTGGGTAGTGACTTGCAGATTCCACCAGAAGCATATATTTTGTTGATCATAAATTGCATGTCGGTTTGTCTTCAATAAAGCTTTTCAACCAAACTGCTTGATGTGAAAGACAATATATTGTCTCCAAAGTTCTTTCAATATATCGATTTAATTGATTTTGCAAATACAATGGACGCATTGACCCCGTTGTTATAAAGTTTTAATCTTCTCCCTATTGAAGATGAAAAAAATCGAGGAGGCTTAAACTCATGACTCAAGAGATACTTTATTACGTTGCTCCCAAATACTCCATTGAAGATAATATTACCAACCAGAGCTGAAACCGGGTCACCGAGAATGACGCAGCCCAAACCTTTGATCTGAATAACCCGTTTAATATCAGATTAACTGATATTATGGATAATTTACATTTCGTAAGCTTATCTAATGATAGAATATTTCCTCATGGGAAAAGAGTGTCTGATTCAAACTTGAAACATTTGCAGATTCTAAAACACAAGAGAAATATATGCTTTTGACTATGGGACTGATTGAGAAAAGTATTATTTTCCACACCCACACTATTAGAAATTGTAGCTTACTATCATCGTCATTCATAAATTCTCAAATGAAAAAGTATCGTTGATTCTCAACAGGAACTTTTCTATATTTTGAGAAAATGCTCTCCACATCCACAGATGTTAAGGGCAGATAGCTAAGGTGAACGAGGTCTCCAGTTCAAAATATATTTTCGTAATTACAAAATATTTCTTTTACATAGTTCTCTAAAATTCTCAGTTACTCCTAGTCCAATTTCCTCCACACTCTGTAGATGTTCCTCGGTGCTTTCCCATTTTACCTGTAAGTGTCGGCATGCTTTCACCGATGTTTTCCAGCGAAGTAATTGCGGTTGCCAATATGGAAAAGTTGCTCTTAAATATGAGCCAGACGTCCTTTCAAATCCGACATAGCCACCGGATCTTGGGAAAATACGATATCAGTTGAGAACTGATTTTATCAAGTCAAACATATAAAAGATCTATGGATCTTGCTCGCCTTCTTGGTGCCAAGTTCCTAAACAGTTTCCAGATGTTTACCGGGTGGAGAAAGCAGCAAGACACATTTTGTTTTGTTTCTTGTATGTTTATATGTGAAATATGTAAGTAATTACACAAAAAGAAACATGGATAAAAACCTAGAGTAAACAATTTTTAAAATGCCAATAACATCGCCTAGAAACAAAAACATTGCCAGGAAACCTAAAAACGGTAAAATGAAGAAGAAGGAAATTGTGGAAAATAAAAAAAACTAATTCTGCTTCAGTTTTAGAGCCAAATGAGTTTTGCTTATGGTCAGCATCGTTCACAAACATTCAATAAAAAGAGAATATTTAATCAAATTCAGAGCTCTACTAATTATACTATGAATAACTTGCGCCTTTCGTATACAATACAAAATGCTCTTATTCTGAAAAGGTAGTTTGATTCATTGAAGAAATGCACATACATTTCTCGTATTACGGCCCTCTAGGGCCTATTACGTTTTGCGTAAATTTCGTATTCATACTGGTTTTATCACAAAATTCTTTTACAAGTTACTCTGACACGGCTTACATCAGATTGCTGAGAAGGCGTAACGTTCGTACTTTTAACTTATTACGGCCCTATATAATAGTTTACGGAAATTTTGTTGAATTTTTTGTGTAATTTTTCCAAATAAACAATTTTGGTATCTACATAAAAATTCATATTCGGAATTGTTTTAGAGCAAAATGGCGTCTGCTACTCTGACGCGACAGTTCCAGAGGTTAGTAAATTCGAACTCCCGCAGAAACTGTACTAGTTACGGGTCGAGGATGAAACTTACAGTGTCTGTTACAAGTATCTAACTCCAACAGCCTGCCAAATTTGAAATTTTTTGAAGCAGGCTTTCTTGAGAAAATGGCGCTTGAAATACCTCAATTTTCTATATTTCGTCTCTTTTGCAAGTCAAATACTGAAAACGTAAGCGAGTGACGTAAAACGCGAATCGTTTTTTATCAACTTCTGTATACGTTTTGTACAATCATTACTAAAATGCAAAAAAATTACATGCCTAACCACGAAAAAAAGAATGTCAAAAATTGCAATTTTCATGAAAACAGCCATTTTGAAATATCAAGTTCTCGTTGGTGTGAAGTAATATGTAGGCAATTCTTACGTCATTTCATTAAGAAATAACTATATTACAATGTGAAAGCAAACTCATGCTCTTACCTTTTACCTGGTGCCTGATATCTGTCTTAAAAATGTCTGAAAATACAAAATTTCTAACAATGCGATATTTAGGGTAAAACTTAGCAAACTTGCAACTTCTTTGGATATTTTTTTAGGGCGAAATAAAAGATGAGGTGGTACATATATCTGGTTCAGCTACCTATAAAAATAATTTGAACAAAATCTGAGACTATTAGGGAACAACCACTGCATGGATTGAGATGGAACTAGCCACACTCTAACGTTTCCAATTCGTTTCAACTACGGAAAGACGTGTGAACCCCATGAAGTAATAAACTGTCCTTTTCAAGATTGTAAAGCTCAATCTCTGATTATATATCTCTTATTACTGGAAACAGCTTTTATTACACTTTAGTATATTTTATTCTAGATCGTTAAACGTTATTTTATTTGCAAAATACAGTAATTTGAATTAAAACTTACAAAAGGAAATTTTGTGTTCGTAACGAGTGAAACTCACAAACACAATTATATTTCTTCTTTTAAAGAAAAGCAAGTGTTACCCTTCAGGGTTTGAACTTGAAAACCTGTGCGTGGAAGGTGAGCACGATAACCACCAGACTATAAATGCTCGCTGATTCTTGTGATGAGGAAAACATCACTTTACGGAAACGATCTATGGTATACTTCTGTCTTGTAACAAAAAAGAAGTATAGTTATTGCGTTCTGCATATATTGGAACAACAATATAGTAAAGGTGAATGATTTTGCTAAAGTTTGTTACCTATATTTACCACACTTTGTTTCTATTCAAAGACGAGGCAAATGAAACAAGAAACGGGGTACCAGCCCGTTGAAAACATGCATTTCTATTCAGGATATGAAGTAACTTACGCCATAACACCTGCGTATAAATTCCACGTTTCTAGTTTAACCGTTTGCCCTGGGCGTTGATAAGTCTGCCAATCAGGACTGCCCTTTTCATATAAATATGTAGAGTATTATTATTATTTCCTCATGATCAGTACAGTATTAATCTGGTGAATATAACCAATAGAATATTATTTACGTATTTCCTTAAAAAATCCTAAAATATCAGCTTATTCAGTAAAAAATGTTGTACTTTTGCACAGTCAGGAAAAGTTTTTCATTCTTTGCTACATACTACAAGAAATCAAAAATGTATTTCCAGAATCCAGGAAATTTGATAAGGTTTGCTGATAAAAAAAAAGAAAATTCCCAGCCTTGCTCGCTCACTTACAGTCTCTCAGAATCACACACCACCGACTCAACGTTAGTTGTGTGGCCTATATTCTAGACTTAGAGAAAATCGTGCATAAGAAAGTGATGTGCACCTAATATTGGCCATAATAGTACAGAAAAGAAACAGAGATTTGATGACAATTCTAAGAACTATATTATTCGAAGTATTGGCCATCGCTAGCGATACATTTCTGCCATCTTTCCGGCAATGTGTGGATGCCAGACAAAAAAACTCTGCCTCTTGTGCTGCAAACCAGTCATAAAGCCATGTTCGTACATTTTCGTAAGATGTGAAGCAGTGATCAGCAAGTGCGTGTCCCATGGATGCAAATAAGGGAAATTCGGAAGGTGCCAAGTCTGGTGAGTAAGCCGCATGCGGAATGATTTCCCAGTCAAACGTCGCAATCGTTTCCTTGACTGGTTTTCTATGTGGGAAGGTGCATTATCGTGAAGCACAATCATCTTATGTTGTATTTGGTCATATTCTGGTTGTTTTTCACGCAAAGCTTGATGAAAATCGATCATTTGTTTTTGGTAACTTTGGGTATTAATGGTTCCGCTAGGTTGAAGCAGTTCATAATAGATCAATCCCTTCTGATCCCACAAAATACAAAGCATTGTCTTATGTTCGTAGCGATTTGGTCTTGCAGTCGATGTCGCAGGTTCTCTTGTTGTCGTTTCGTTTTAGTGTTATCCTCATCCAACAAACTTTTTGGTGGCCTTCCACGTTCTTCGTTTCTCACGTGAAAATCATCGCTTTAAAATTTTGGAAACCACGTATAGCACTGCCACTTACCAAGAACATGGCCACCGTAAGCTTCGACAAGTTTGCGGTACGATTCTGAAGCAGCTTTCTTCAAATAGTAAGAAAAAATAAATGCTATCCGCACATCGTAGTTTGTAGGTGCAAATTGCGCCATGTTCAACGCTATTAAACACTGCACTAAAACATGAAATGTGTCTAGTTGTGTGTTGCAAATCGTTATCAGCAGTCAAAACAAGCATCAGTTTTACGGTAACCGGTTATAATCAGTTTTACGGTAACCACAATAACAGTTAGGGCCGCCTATGCAGAAATTCGGGATTCATATTAAAGCACGTGGTATAACGAAACATAAAACAGAGCGATTATTGCGGACTCGAATCCATTTTGGCCAACCAAGATAATTAAGTGCCCGTATTGAAACCTACATTGTTCATTCTGTGAGTAGAACTCAAAGAATTAAAGGTAAAAAGTTTTGTTACTTCACACACCTAGGATATGAAAGTTAGTATTACCCCAAAAACAAACCAAAATTCATTGAACAACTTGGGATGTAAAAGATGTGTATCCAGAGTATGAATACTGGCCACTCCATTAGTAAATACTCAACCCCAAATAATAACAAACCCTTCAACATTTTTACCAGTTGAAGCAGTGTTTTGCTTTCTGAGAGCTTCATTCTACTTTCGCAACACGTCCTGAAATCCATCACTACAATACAAGTTTATCTCTGTCTAATCTTTTTATTATTTTTATTATAACTTTTTTCCCAAATTCCAGGCACTCATATTGATATTTCTTGGAAAATTAGACTTCTTCTTTCTGCTTTCTTCTGATACGTATGTTTTGTTTCCGGCGACTCATCCTATTTTTTTGTTCATATCTATACATCTGTAATTAACTGGCATATCATAGACAAGCGAAGTAGCCCAATCTTTAGCATTGATTTATTTTGTTTTGTTCACAGAATGAACAATGTAGGTTTCATTCCGGGCAGTTAGTTCCATTAGTTGACCAGAACGGATCCCTAATAATTCTCCTGCTTTATGTTTATAAAGTATCAATGGTGGAGCATGGCTTTCCAACAAGCTTGTCTATGTCTCTGTACCCTTTAATTTCCGCACGTAATTTGAAATTACAGTGAGTAGTTCCAATGTTGTTCAACTCACGTTGCTCCCCACGCTGCTCCTTCATGCCTGAGACGGTGTTGATTGCTTCAATGCACCACGCATAGTACATTTGCAAACTATAGGGTACCTAAAACATTTCTTTCGATATTATTATGGGGTTATCCAAATACATTTCTGCGATGAATTTACGTAGTTGTCACTCTTTCGTGTACAGGTGTATCGAGTAGTAGTTATTTGTATAGCATTATATCTAAAGTATCCAAATTATCATAAAAGGGTAAGATACTTCGAAATGGGTCCCGTTTTGTGTGTGATAAGTATATTTTTCCTCTTTGTTCAACTTGGGAAATATATTCGTTTTCTAACTGTAGGTGAGACAAAAGCTTCTTGAACCATGCCTGTCGAGATAGAGAACCAAAAATGAAAAAAATAAAAACATCATTTATCCAGTAAAGCAGTAACGTAGTACCGTGGTGCAAGGGTGAACCGGGCAGAAAAAGAACAACATTTGGAAAGCTGAATAACTCCACTGTATAGACTAACATCAGTTTCTGTTATTTCCTAAGTTGATTTTCTATTAACAGCAGAAACTTTGTTCTTATTAGTTAAACCATAATATGCTTTAGTGATTTTTTTACGTTATACAAACATAGTTAAATTCTGTAATAGCTGGGAGTGGGGAAGCCTCCATAACGACTATGTGCATAGTATTATATGGGTTTTTATATGAATGTACATTATGTTTCAAAATCTGAATTGGATTTGTATCATATTTGCCTTCTTAGACCCTTATCTGGCAACAAAAAATATTTAATGCCCCCCCGCCCGCCTAAGGTTACACAGAATCGATGCCCGTGGTTATTAGGAAATAGATATGTACTAAAACTAAATGTTACTAAATTCACTTCAAGAGCAGGGTCTAAATTATTAACTGAAGTGATTTTACTACACAGATTTTAGGATATGGTCACTATGAATTACGAATTGCTGAGTTTCATTAAATTTGCATGGAACGTACAGTAACCTTAAAACTCAGGAAATTTTGTGCGGAAATAACTAGGGGCTGAGTTAGGACCTATGGATTTTAGAAGTATTTACAATAAAATTAAGTAGATTTTACTTGTAAATTGATTAGACGTTTTAGTATCTCCCCATAAATGATTTGGAAGGGATATTTAGTAATAATGAGGCCGTTGTACTTAGGAAGACACTCGAAATTATTGATGTTGCATACGTGGGGGACCAGTTTTCGTAACCTCCCGAACGGTTCACTGTGAGTTATAGACCTAGTACAATACCTGAAGGCTTTAGTGAATTTGGGGAAGGCGGGACGTAATAAATGTCTTCTCATTTTTTTAGTAATAGGGGCAAAAAACCTTTTGGCATCAGAAGTATGTATTTTAGGCTTAAACAAGCAGCTTGCCTTACTCACCTGAAACAATTGAAAGAAATGCCCTGCTGTTCAATAGGTTTTGTTATGCTGCTAGCATAATGTCCTCTAAATGTAATTTGAAGTTCGTGAATTTCACACAACGATTTTCCATAATGTAAATAAGAACTCGAGTGTACCTCACGTAGCGGAAATTGGCACTTGGTGTCAATTAAAGTGTGTGGTTTCTGAGAGAAATTGCCACCGGAGACGCCGTATACCCAACATTGAATGCTCACAATGATGGCAAGGACTCGTGGGGCACACAACTAGCTGCATATCAACAATATGTTAATTCTCATATTTAAGTGAGCATTACCATGCTTATTTACAGCAGTGTGTAGGCTAGTAGCTGACGCTTTTCTACATACTGCGAATGGTTCTGGTTTCAATACCCGCTAGCTACCTTCTCTGCAGTAGCTGTACAAGTGTAATGCGAACGGTCATCCAGACTTGCGTTTTCTAATTTTCCTTATTCAAAGAAGAAAAATCCAAGAGTTTGCATAACCCAGGCCGATTTCTTCTCCAAACCTTCCCCAGGATAGTGTGATCGTTGGAAAGAATATGTCGTTTATATTGAAGAGGCCTGGGCCAGGCTGTTTTAGCCTGAGAACGTACAGTTTTTGACTTATCGAAACTTACATACGATACGATACATTTTCTGTTCTGCAATGTCGCAAGTATGTGCTGTCTGTAACATTTCGAGGTTACCCTTAATAATGGTAAGTACTCACCCTTTAGAGATAATTTTCAATTTAGAGGGTCGGGCAGATAGTTCCAGGCAAAGTTTGTTTACACCATTACACCATCATACTAAATCTAATTTCTCTAGCTTCAAGATTTCTGCCTGTGCACGGTTTACCTTTATACCAGATTTTCCGTCATTTTGGATAAAAAATAGGATTTTCCAAAAGTCCGTATTTATCCCATACATTTTTCTTAGTGATATACCTTCAAGGCAAATTTCGTATTTCTATTTTTAGAGGATTAGGCTGGCTATTCTTTACTACGTAAATACGTTTGGCAGCCATATTGCATTCAATATGAGGACTTTCAAGATAACTTACTGTACCCAACATAGTCTTCAAGACGCAACTTTATCTAAAATTTTGTTTCTCTAAGTACAGCAGTTTGGTCTGGGATTTTATATCTGTGAGTGAGTCTGTGCTCATGGGGTTTTATAATATAATAAATAGGCAAATCATTATCACGTCGAGACACTAGGATGGTAAATGGGAATATTATTGTTCTGATGATCTATTACAATCAACAGTGACCCCGATAACGTAGCTCGATTTGTGGCATCCTCTAAGCTTTCAAAACTCTTTTTTTTTCAGAAGTGTGAAAATATGGCTTTCGAGCTCCGTCTTATCCCTTCAATTTTAACTGAAATTGAAACATTTCTTGTAGGTGAAGGTGATCTTGTTATTTAGTCTATATATTATTGGGACGTAGTGAGAAATTAAAAAAAAATATACTGCATTCGCCTAATTTTAAATAAATACAATCTTAGACTTATGCATGCCCAGAAACAAAATTAATACTCGTGTTTTCATAGCTTGTTTGACGTTTTTACTAATATGGACATCGTCGTAAACTTGGAACAGTCATGCAGATTTCTGTGTTCAAATGAAAATCACATTAGTAGTTACCAATTTATGTCCGAGCCTTCCTCAATGGATATACTGACATCTCCACTTTAGGTGCTCTAAATGGCATTTGCAATTGGTAAACTTCACACAACGTTTGCTCATCATCTTTATAGGAACTCGTCTGTGTTTCAAGTTGCTGGAATTGGCACTTGCAGTCAATTGAAGTGTGTAATTTGGGAGAGATATTGTCACTGAAAATCACGTATGCCCAACATCGAAAGCTCACTATGATTGTCAAGTAACTGCATATCAACAATATGTTAATTTACATAGATAAATAAGCATTAACATTCCTAGGAGTGCACGTAGGTGGCTGGCACTTTGGTATTATCTGCGAGTTGCCACGGGTTCGCTTCCCGATAGAAACATTCATTTCAAGCAGGCGTAGATATTTTGTGAGAACTGTCATCTTGACTCATGTGTGAGGTTCGCCTTCCAGTCTCCCTGAGGATAACCTCAGGCTAGTATAACCCAAGCTGATTGCTTCTCTAGTTCATAACCAGGATAGTGTGATCGTCGGTTAACTGTAAGCGACGTAGACCTCAATTTGTCAGAAATGTATATTTGGAAGTAGTATCGCTTTAAAAAAAATGTAGTCATAGTCATAAAAATATACTACACTGAAGTTATGCCATGTCGGAAGAACGTAAGAATGTTTCTCGGGAAAAATATATTTCACACATTATGAAGCACTATGAGATCGTAGGAACATCGTTGTCTGTAAACTTTAACTTCCGATATATCATTTCATAATGTCTTGTGATCACGCACTACAGTTTGTCATTATAACTCAGTCAAGTCGAAACATTCTTTGAAGGTAAACCTTATCATGATTTGTGTGTACAAGTGAAAATTTCACTACTAGCTACCAGCTTCTGTCGCAGCCTTCGTTACTCGAGACTACACTTCCTCAATGGATCTATTGATAGTTCCACTTGAGGTGCTCTAAATGGCATTTGAAGTTGGTAAATTTCACTTAACGGTTGCTCATAAGGTACATAATAACTTGTGTGTGTCGCACGTTGCTCGAATTAGTACTTGCAGTCAATTAAAGTGTGTAATTTTGGAGATATATTGTCACCGACATTGCCACCTATTGCCAATATCGGTTGCTCATAATGACGGCAATAACATGTGTACAACACACGAATTGCTCTAAATGCAACTCGAAATTCCTTCGGTGTCTCATAGATTACAAGAACTGGTATCTGACGGTTATAGCTTTCAGTTACATTGCGCTCTGAACGCTGGTAAAAACAGAGGGTTAAAAATAGGGAAGCACACAAACCAACTAACTCGAAGAAACACAGTGATGGCTTGCATTAATTTTCTGCGAGCGGTTCCGGATTCGATTCCCAATACGAACACTTTCGTGAAGTTAAGAAACTTCTTTAAGATCACCTATCATGTGTGGGACGTATCTTCTGTATGTCTTTATACAATTTGGCAAATGCCAAGGCAACCACCCAAGACTGGTTCGTACTCCAATTCCTTTTTCTGATTGTTTGCTCATTGGTCAGGGCTGATTTTCTTAAGTACCAGGTCAGGCCAGGCAATAAATATAAATTATAAAGTAGATAATCATGTAAATATATATTTCCTTTAGTTGAAGTTATGTAAAATCACGTTTTGAAACTTTTTTTATATTTTAAGTTCTAAGATAGTGGTTAAAAATTGTATCTTCAGCGAGTATCAACATTTGATTGAATATACAGAGTGGTGCAAAATTCCGTTTGCAACTACACATGAAAACTAAAAAAGTTTATGACAGTTTGTTAAATTGGGTGTGAGTTATAAGCTGTTGCAATTGGCGGCAAAACTACGTTTGGCAACTTATTGTGGACAAAGGAAAGGTGCAACAGCAAGTGGTCCCAAACATTTTAAAGAATGTAATGCCTGAATGACACAATTGTGGCAGAAGCAGGGCAGTATGGACGCGGCGCTAAGAATTTCTCAAAGGAAGGTACTGATGTGAACAGAGTGACAAGCGGAAAAAGGATGCAGAGGACGAGAAAGAGTGGGCCAGTCATGTACGATACATAACCGGAACCACCGAGAGTCAGTATTGACGCTACAGAAGGGGCCAAGGGGCACTTGCCATTAACAGGAAACGTTTTCTCCGAAGAAAAGGCAACTAGAGTACATTTTTAATGCGAGCAAGGTGTTCCCTACCATAACGTAGTCTGCCCACCCCTAGACTGCCACTGCCACTGCCAATGAACTCCCGTGAGATTTGCCGAAAGCGTTTGCGGGCGAGAGCTTTGGAAAGTCGGTTCGTACTGGCTGAAAGTAGTTATAAGGCGAGAAGGAATGAACATACCAGAGGTAAGTAAGAGGACAACAAATAAATTCGCACCTGAAGAAAACAATGCAGTAAACACATGTGCGAAATGCAGAGTGCGCAGAGACCTCACCAAAGAACCAGCGGAAATCTCGGATAAATGATGGAGGAAAACGTTGGAAAAACTCTCACAGTGACAAGGGAACAGTAGTAGGGATAGTAGTAAGATGTAATAGCGAACGTATGACCCAGTGCAGCGCCCTTCAACTTCAAAGTGTAATACCGCCAGCATTCCAAACCACGGACAATCGAGGTTGGTCATTAGGCCTACTACCGTGCATGGACGAAACACAAATGCGAATGGAGTACCAGACATGGGGAGCAAGGGACAACATTGTCATGGTGGATAGTATTACCCATGAACAATCACTCCACAGTTCAATCCAGAAACACGTAAACACTACTACTGTGTCTTGAACATTTACGCATCTCACAGACGTTGTTCAAAATGGCTGCCATTGACGTCCTTACAGAACTGACATCGGCGAAGTATGGTGTTTCCGGTACTTGCAAACATAGCTAGTCTCTGATTGCCCCTGCAGCTACAATAACACGAGCGAGGAGATCCTCCTCATTTGGCCCCGGGTCTCATACACCAATCATTTCATTTCTCCCCACAGAAAGAAATCCAACGGTGTCAGGTCGGGGAATCGAGGCGGCAACGGCACAGGTCCCCCTCTGCTAATCCAACGATCGCCAAACACATCGGTAAGAACGGCCATAGCTCCGTGGCAAAATGTGCGGAGGCGCCGTCATGTTGAATCCACATGTTACGTCGAGTTTCCACTGGTACGGTCTCTAAGAGTTCCGGCAGCACATCATGTAGAAACACAAGATACATCGGACCACAAAACGACGAGACAACATGTCAGGTCCTATCAAATGGTCAACTACTATGCCACACCACACGTTCACGGCGAACCGATGTTGATGCTTTTGAACACTAACGGCTTTCGGATTTTCTACATCCCTGACGTAGCTGTTGTGCGCATTGAACACGCCATTCCTGGTTATCATTGCCTCATCTGTCCAGAAAACCAATGTTAGGAACTGCGGGTTCGAATGCATTTGTTGCACATAGCATTGGCAAAATGCCACACGCAAAGGATATTTTGTAAGCAAGATGTCGTGCACCTTCTCCTATTTGAATGAGTTCATGCCCTCCTCCTGCAGAACGCGAAGCACATTTGTATGGTGGGTGTCTCGTGGGAGAGCAATGGCACGTGTGCTGGTACTAGGCCAGTCCCTATTTGCATCCATTACGTCCTCCTCAAATTCCACAGTGCGGATGGTTCGGGGCCTTCCACTATCCCCACTACTGCGTACCAGAGATCCTATTTCACGCAGGCGCACGTCAAGGCGTTGAAAGAAGGCGTGTGATAGTAACCGCCTATTTGGAAACCGTGCGTGATGCAGGCGACGTGCTTCACGGCAATTTAGATGGACCTCGCCATATATGAGATATATACCAGCAAGCACCTGGCTGGTGTAGAGCGTCATGGTTTTGTTTCATAATTGCTAACAACAAGGGGGAACTTCACTTCCTCTTGCGGGTTCACTATTCCATTACTACACACGTATGGCACACGTGGATATCTATACGGTTGTTTCCACACGAGCAACTGACTGGAACACTACACTACAGCACTTGTACTCCTTGGCGCAATTCAACCATATACCCGAGATTATTATTCCAAGCTTGAACACGAAACACTGGCAGGGAAATCAACAGTGTGTTATGCTCTCTCGTATCATAAACCTCTCAAACATCACACTTGACCTCAAACCCAGCGAACCTAGCGGAGCTCGCGCGGACCACCAACACGAGGCTTTGTCGAAATAGCATTTACCAGCCTGGGTCATACACTGGTCCGAAGAACACGAAACATTTTAGTACAGTACGTCGCAAAACTATTTAACACCAATTGCTACGAAGCACTATGTACCAATCATAATGTTCGTAACGTGATGCAAGGGCGCTGTGGGCATCGGTGGTAGAGTGTTTAGTTGTATGTCTCGAAACACGACGAATGTGAATGTATTAGATACCTTTGTTACAGGTCAGTAGCTCGTTTAAAGTGCATGGAATTGCATTCGGACGGTCTGCAATTCCTGGTCCTACTATCCTGTCTGGGGTTCTCCAAGGTATTTCATAGTCCAGCCAGGTGAATGCCGGGAGGGTACCTATAATAAACTTACCTTGGCAGCCACGTTTCCCCATCCTTTCCCACGGCATAGACCATAGATACCACTTAGTCTTAAAATAAAGATCAATACGTCCTAGCAGAATCCTTTATCCATCCTTTCCCACGGCATAGGCCCTTAGAAACGAATTTCTCACGGCTCTTGCTCGCAGACGCTTTCGGGAACCTTACGAGAGTTCATTGGCAGTGGCAGTGGTTGTCTAGGGGTGGGGTAGACTTTCGTTATGGTGGGGTAAACCTTGCTGGCATTATCAATGTACTGAAATACACTGTTTATTTTCCTTCGGAGAACAAGTTTCCTGTTGGGGCAAGTGCCTCTTGGCCCCTTTGTTAGCGCCACTGCTCACTTCCGGTGGTTCCGGTTATGTACCGTTCATTACTGGTCCACCGTATCTCGTCTTGTGCATCCCTTTTAAGCATGTCACTCTGTCTACATCAGTACCCCCCTATGAGAAATTTCTTTCACCGCGTCCATCCGGCTTCTGTCACTATTGTGTCATTCAGGCATTAATTTCCCTAAAATGTTTGGTACCGCTTGCTGTTGCAACTTTCGTTTGTCCGCAATGAGGTGTCGCATGTCGTTTTGCCGCCATTTGCGACAGCTTGTAACTCGGGCATAGTAATATTTAAACTGTTGTTCAGAAGTAAAAGATACATACGGCAATTTCCTTGTTTTTGAATATACATTGCGCACATTTATTCCTGGCAGGCTGTAATTTTCAGTAGGATTCCTTGGCTCTTCAAGATACATAACAGGTCTGCTTTCAAATCTAATCCAGATATAATACAAAGCCATTATTCCAAGGGCTCCAAAAATTAGCACAAGTAGAACCCAAAATACCCTGAAAGTAGTCATATAAATCAGGTAGTTACAGTCATCAAATAATAAGTATTTTAACATGACAATAATAAAGATTGGCATAACCTTATCAATTACAGTTTGAGACATGTTTACTATAATAGAATACGCCTTATTTATGTACTAAAGAAAGTGTGTATTTTTACGATTTAGAGACCCTTAAGAAATCTGTATCCAAATTCGCAAACAGTCTAGCAATTTGACATACAAACTAACATTTAGTAGATGTGTTAACACTGGTCGACGCAAAACTAAGAAATGAATATAATTGAGCCATCGCTGGATATTATTGTAAAATACACTTCAAAATATGTACAGGTAGGTGGAAACGTATTAAAAGTAAGAATAAAATGTTTAAAAAATATTGTATTCATATCGTTTTCAAAATTATAAAAAAGCACTGCGGATGAAAAAGAAACACATACAGTTATGTTTGTTTTTCCTGCTTCTCTAATTTTAATAAATATCACACATTTGTTCCCAGTGGCGCCCAGTAGCACTAAATGTAAAAAAAAAAGAATAGCTCACAAGTTTATAATTCCTGTTAGAATCGTTCTCCGTCGGATTCTACTCTGGCAAAGATCAAGCCAGTTTTCATCTCTTCACCTTGACATCGAAATTTAGACGATAGTTCGGTCTTCTCAGTGGCCCCTTTCCCTTTGTCTTTGAAACCACGACGGGTTAGAATCTTCATCTTTTTGTCATTACATATGTCCATCTTAACCTTTCTAATTTTATTATTCCTATAATATCGGACAAGTTTTTATTTTAGATTCCCCAACGTAGTAAACTATTTTATAGTATTTTAGTTTTGATAGAAGCATGTGGGTTCTTCAAATCAATTAACAACTAGTGAACCGTCCGATTGAATTTCCATATCTTTTCTGTTTTCCACAAAGCTAAATGGTTGTACAACGTAGATAAATTTTCCAATTCCGAAGTAGTGATCTCCAATTATTGTATTTACACTTAGGTGTGTTAGCAGGATAATCTTCAACACTTTGTAACATTTTCAGAATAAAAAGATTCCGTTGTAATTATAAGAGTCGGATTTGTCACTTTTTAAATACATATGAATTATTATTTATATTATCCATTCCACTGGTAACTTTTCCTTTGAGCATATAAAATAACAATTTGTGTACCTCTTTGATTACTGCTGTTAGTCCCACTTAAGTAAATAAGGTTGTTAATCAATGGAATCAATTTCCTATTTATTTTATTTAATATGTTTTATCTTTCTAGGTTCTAGTATCCAGAGTTCTGCTCTATGACATCACTCTCTTTGTTTCCGTATGTGTAAATTAAGAAGCTTGTCGAAATATGTTTTCCACACATCGATAATTTTCATCGGATCAGTCTAAAGATCTTCATGCTAATTTCTAATCATCTCTAGCTTCGGCTGGCAACCTTGTTAAAATGACTTTACCCTTTTTCATCATCTTTAAAGTTATTTGTCTTACCGTTCTGCTCCGTCTCCTGAATTTTGTTTCCTTGTATTTTGTAGTGTAAATAGGCTGTTTCAGCAATCTAAACATTCATGACTTACCTAAGATATTCAACAACTTTTATTACTGTGGGCACTCCCTTGATATATATATATATATATATATATATATATATATATATATATATATATATATAACAGTATTGGAAAAGTCTACTTGGATCGTATTTAGCCGATCGACAACAAGCTGTAAAGATAAATAATTTATTTTCAAAATTTCTAATATTTAATTGATGAGTCTAACAAGGTTCAGTCCTGGGTTATCTTCCTTTTGTGCTGTATATGAATGACTTCCCTTATGGTTTGGAGACTCTAACTGTACTCTATGAGGATGATACAACTATTCTTTCGAGTAATGCAAATATTGTTAGTCTATAGGATTATGTTAATAATTTTTCAATAGCGACATCCTGGTTGGTGCGAAGTGACCTAACCCTAAATGTCAATAACACGGAAAATATTATATTTTTCTTAAATGCAGACTTTAAAAAATTTAATAAGCATAATTGTGTTAAACTCTTGGGATTAATTCTGGACAGCTCCCTAACTAGGAATTACCATATTGATTTTGTAATAGGGAGGTTGACGCAAAGCTTGTATATTCTACGTTAAAACTTAATATTTCTCCTAATTACTTAAAACTGGCTTATTATGCCTTTTTCCATACGCATATCTAATATGAAATTCTTGTCTGCGGATCTGCACCAAGATGGAAATAGGTCTTTATCTTGCAGAAAAAGGCTATAAGACTGACGCAGGGTGTAACTCCCTGGCTTCCCTGGTTTTTAAAAAAATATTTTTTTTAACAATTCCATGTTTGTTCATTTTTCACACAAATTTTATGTAAAAAGTCATTTAGAACAGTATACGTTGGGTTCAATGCATCACACACATATAATACAAGAAATAAAGTACATTACATCTTACCTAATACAAGACTTGCAAAGACGTATAGTGCTTATTATGTGTAGGGTTTAAGATTTTATAACTTATTACCATTGGAAATCAGAGAAATTCAATCTATGATTTTTTTTTATATTTTAAAAAAGGTCTTGTTACAGAGTGAAGGGTACACATTTGAAGAAAGTCAGTCTTTTATAGTTAATTTAGATGATACCAACGTATTATTTTCTGTGAGCCATATGTATTATATTGTGTCTGTTTCATATTTAACTATTGTTTAATTGTATGTATCCATATCTGACACTTTCACATGCAACTTAGTTCTCAGATGTACTATAAATAAATACATATTTTAGAGGAAAGCGAAACGCCACGCAGCGCCACACAGGTAAACAAAAAGCGAGAATATCTGACGCTGGCAAATTACAAGTTAGAGGTAAACGGAAGGACAAATAACATACGAGATCTATACAAAGGGGTAAAGTCGTTAAGGAAAGTTTACCAGCCTAGATTAAGGATAATTAGTAATGACCGCGGCGATCTTCAAGCATGTTCGACTAAAATTGTCGATGTGGTGCAAAAAATTATTTGGAAAAACTTCTTAATGTACAGAAAGAAGTGAAACAGAGGAATTCAAAATCTATACAGCACAACCGCGTATAGCCTAACCTAGCGAGATCGAGGTCAAAATATCGGTAAATAAATTTAAAAAAAATCAAATACCTTGGAGTAGACAATATTTCAGCCGAATTATTAAAAGCGGGAGAAACAACACTAATCAAGGAATTGTATAAATTGATAAGTGCTATATCGAGAAAGGAGGGCATCCAAAGGAACCTCAATAACAGTTTCGTTTTATAAAAAGGACGATAAATCGGACTGTAATAATTAGCATGGGACTTCCTTACACACAACTAGTCGCCTATTACCATACGCAGATGAAATAATTGAAGATCACCAATGCTGATTTATAAGAAATAGGTCTACGTTGAACTAGAGTTTAGCTCTGAGACAAATCTTAGAGAAGAGGTGCGAACACAATGGGACTGCTCATGAGTTATTAATTGACCTTAAGAAAGCATATAATTCTATCAAAATGGAAAACTACTCAGGATTTGTCTCAACTACCTCATAAGCAGACTATGGATAGATCATAAAATAGTTTCCAGAGTTACAACGGATTGAAACAAGGGGTTGCCTTGTCACCACTTACTTACTTAGTATATTGCTTGAAGGAACTCGCAAGCTTATCCTTGTTGTTGGAATTCAACATTGTTGTTGGAATTCAATTATTCTTACATCATCGGGTGAGTCGTAAAGTCCGCGTACTTCTTCATTATGCAGTTTCCTCCATTCCTTAGTCATCCCGTATATCTTTCTCAAGACCTTATTTGCCCAAACTCGTAATTTATTGTCATCTGCTATTGTTCATACTCAGACTTTCGCAACCGTAACCTACTACCGGCAGAATAAACGTTCTGTATATTTTCAATTTCAAATTTCTTGAAAATAATCGCGACGTTAGGATACTCTGGACTGAATAAAAACATGCGTTGCCCGATACTAAGCAACTCTCGTTTTTTATTACTATATATGCTCCTAAATATTTTAATTTTTTTACTTTTCCTATGTTCTTATTTTCTGCAATATAATAACATCCTTCATTTTCAGTTTTCCTGCTTATTATCATGCATTTTGTTTTCTCTATGTTTACCTGTAAACCAACGATTCTAATAATACATGTGTATTATTTTGTAGTGCATCTACATCGTTCCCTGTTAAATGTATATCATAATCTTATAGGAACTCTTTTTTGCCATCTTTTGTTTTAAAAATCGCATGTTCTAACACAAAGTTTAACACTAATGTTGACAAGGCATCGACTTGTTTCAATCCACTGAGAATTTCAATATTATGTGGCATATTATTCCTATTCGTACTCGCTTATGGCGTTGCTAAGACAAATCCTTACAAGCTGACCACATTTTTCTGAATTCCAAATTTACCAAGATATTGCATTCTTATTTCTTTTTATAGAATCATATGCTTTCTTACCTTCAGTGAATAACTTGTGAACAGTCTCATTCTATTCCCATTCCTTCCTTAAGATTTAGCCTAAGGCGAAAATCTTGCTCGACGTGGTTCATTTCTTTTAAATCCACTATTTTAATATCCCATTATTTTCCATCTACATATAAGGTTAGGCGAGTTAACAGAATACTTGATAGTAATTTGCAACATGTTGGGACTGCTTAGATTCCGCGGTAATTATTACAATCCGATTTATTTCCTATTTTATATACCAAAACTATTATTGTGGTTTTACATTGCTTTGGAAGTCCTCTTTTCTCGATATAGCACTTACTAATTAAAATAATTATTTGATTATTGTCGTTACTCCCGATTTAATTATTTCGGCTACTAATTAATTATTTTCTATTCTTGGCGATTTTAAATTTTCATATTTATTTACGGTCATTTAGACCTCGATCTCGCTATGTTTAGGTATCCACGGTTCTGTTGTATACAATTTGAATTCCTCTATTTTTTGCTTGAAGATCTTCTCGTACATTTCTTTTCATTCGCAATTTAGACTGGTAAATTCTGTTAAACGATATTAAAGAGTGAAAAGTATGTGACTGGACCGGGGAACAAACCCGGGACCTTTGAGTTACCGTCCCAATGCGCTACCATTTGCGCCACCCAGTCGACCCCTTTTCCACGCACACACCTTTCACTCATGCTGTCGATGTTCTCTCTCGAAACCATTTGGAGAGAGACTTGATGTACAGAAAAAATCGGAAGTTGCCTCCATTTCATCTTTGGATATCTGCTAAACGACTTTACTTATTTGAATATATTATTTGTCTTGCCGTTTTCCTCTATCTCCTGATTCTTCTAGTCAGACATTCTGAACCCCCATGTGGCGTGGCTTTGCGTTTCGCGTTAGTGAAGTGGTTAGTAATTTATTCGATTTATAATTTAGAAAACGCTGCCTTGGTTGTTTCCATTCCTCATCCAGACTAACACATTCTACATCACACCTGGTCTTGTTTTTCGGTTGTATCTACTTACCTAAATATGCCTTAGCTGCGAAATGTTCTTGATATATACTTCTGTATTTGTGTATATCTTTGCGTTGAAACGTGGTTTTTACCAGTAAGTTTTTCAACATCATGAATGTGATCAATCTTTCTGCATTGTTGCTGCTGATTTCGTGAATACCTAGAGTAGTTCTATAGTCTCTCCCTCCCTATCTTAGCGTTGAAATCACCCAACACAATTTTCGTGTTACACTTCGGCCTACTACCGTTAAATGTTTGATTTAAAATGCTATTCTAAAGCTAAAAGAAAACAAAAAGGTACTAACGCTGAATAGCTTCAATCACCTATCCAAGTACGCGGATGATGTAGATTTAGTAGGGAGAATATTGGTACTATAAAATAGTAGAACGTTGTGATGGAAAATGTCTACAGGTAAGCATGGAGAAAACAAAGACATAAGGAATAACGGAAATTGATACATAACAAACAAGAATTAGAATATAGAGAATGTAAATAAATGTTAATGTTTAGAAGCACATGTAACAGGGAAAAACGAGATCATGGAAGAAATGAAATGTATCTCACTATAGGGCAACGCAAGTCTCTATTCAGTCTCGAAACTCTTAACCTGGCGATTAATATCAAGAAAGTTGAATTTGAATATAAGCGGACCGGTTATTCCAATGTTAATTCTTTACACTAACGAAAGTTGGAGTAAGACTAGCAAATGAACATCAGTTACGAGTGTTTCAAAGTAAGATCCTTAAAAAGATATACGGGTCGAAACGGGACGAGCTGTCTGGAGAAAGAAAGAGACTGCATAATGAAGAACTTCAAGGATTGTACGACTCACTCGTCGTTGGAAAAATAATAATGGAATCACGACGACTAAAATGAGGAAGATATGGAACTCAGATGGGATAAACCGAAAATTACATTCCATCTTCGTTGGAAAACCGGAGATATAGAGACCGTTGGTAATGCTGAGATGACCTTTGGAACACAATATTAGAAGAGATCTTCGGCAAGTAGGTGTTTATAATGAAATCTGGCTTCATCTTTACCAGGATATAATCCTACGGCGAATGCGCATTACTGCGACGATGAATTTACGAGTTCCGTAAGCTGTTGAGTAAGTAAGTTGATATACAGGTACGAATAAAAAGAGGCAGTTTTTTCTTACATATTAATAATCAGGGGCAAACATTGTTATGAATTTAAACTGTTGCGTGAATTAGTTTCCAAAATATCAGTCAAACCTAAACAATATATTGAAAAATTCTACTCACAGTATATCAACATCTTCTAGTAGTAACAGATCGTATAATAAAATAAATGTAAAAAAGAAGTTATTAAACAAAATATAAGAAGCATGACTACTTACTTCAAAATAATTCCAGGTGCTTTGATAATATACTGAATTCCAGCCATCGAGCAGTTTTCGAGGTAATCTTTCAGAGTATCCAGAAGAGTAAGATACAGAATTCGTCCTCTTCCCATCTTCCGTTGGTTTGTTCTTGTGAAATGAGTTATTGGTTAACGATAAATTGTAAATGTATATCATTTAAATATTACAATAAAATGTGATCCTGAATAATTCTGTATTAAATGATTTGTTCTTTAGACCGAATTGAAGCTTTGAAAACAAATTTTCTCAGTTAAAATAGAAATAAATATAGGCCATGGATTTTATGAAATCAGTTTAGACTACAACGCAATTTTGGAAACAATATAAGAAGAGTTTCGACGTCTCAGTCAGGACATGTTTTTGAAAAGTCACAAGAATATTTCAGGTTGCCTTAGTTTATTCAGATAAAATATAGTAATAGTTTCATCATGTTCCACTCTCTCATTTCTCCTTCATTATGGAGTATTCATTTGAAATGACGTTCGGGTATTAAAATACGTATGGTAAGAACGTATTTGTCTGTTTCTCTCGTTGATCATGACGTTATGTTATCACTACTTCTAGATTCCGTAGCCGATAGACGTACAAGAAATTAAAAATGCTTAACGTAATAATTATTATGTTTAATCAATGCTATACTCTCATCAAATATCGTATGTCGAACATAAAAAAAATATTGTTCATTTACTTTTCTTTGTCGAGAAAAGTGACAACGTCGGGATACCAATACTCCTAATAAATGGGCCATGATATAAACGTTTCTATCAATAATAAAACGTGTTCATTAACTTGATAAAATAATACTTGGTATTTAATGTTCATAAGCTGCAATGCTACTTCCCGTAGTGCGGTATCATTATGCACCTATGTATGTAATTGTGCAATCTAGTATGTGGGAATAAATATAACATATTGTAAAACATTACATTTTAAAATTGGTTTGTCTACTGTAATATATTATCGTCGCACGCTGGTTTCCACAGCTGTGTTGCCATCTATTATATCAATAGCCGCGAACTTTAAGCATGAAAGTGTAAACGAAAATTGGCATATCTATGCATGCATTACTCATAAGTCCAAGCTTGAGAGAGAAGAAATTAACTTGTTTAAATGACTGCTTGTAGACGTATCAGGAAAGGCAACATATGATGTAGCATGCGTTCTCTGTGGTACAAATGCGTTTCCAATTTCCAGGAGTACAACACCAGCAAAACTAACTACGAAGAAAAGAGTTTCCCGTTATAAAGCAATAAGTGCTGGATGTGTATAGTTAAATATCAAGTCTGGATTAGACTTCTCCGTAATCTGCCTAACAGCATATTAGAACAAACTGATCATTTGAATCTAGCCCTACCATTTGTCTTCCAGGCAAAACTGGAATCTTAACTAAATACATTGGGTTTGAAAAGTCCATATAAACACGATTTAATTCTATATAATTAAAAATATCAACATAACCACGATTGCATTCGTACGTATATGTTCGACAAAGCTTTGTCATCCTGCGATAGGTGTAGTTTCCTTCCGCGAGCGTGCCTGGCTGATGACCTTGAGACTAGAATGTGAGTCTACTTCCTTGTTGTTCAATGTGTGTTCATCGCATCTGAACGATTAAATAGTATCTTTCCGTATGCGCACAGAATGTTATTAACTTTAGAACAACAAACATTTCACTTTGGATCCGTCTTCAGTATGGTGAGTACATACAGGACGTTAAAGATCAGTTTTTTTTCGTTAGATTTCCAGGAACATCGTTTTCTAATCGGTATGATGTAAGAAAGCTATTCGAGAAATCTAGGAAGACGTGATAAATAAAGCACTATGAGCAAAGTGATGGGTAAAACTCAATGCAAATAACCTGTAAGATATATCGGTTGCCATGGGAGGTAGTTCCAAAAGCGATTTTGAGCAAATAAAAATACCGAAGTTGCAGCTGAATGACAAGGCATAGTTCCATTTTGGATGCGCTGTAGAACGGGTAGATACTCGTTAATTATACATGTTTCCTTGGTATATCGTCGCCCAAAATTATACGACTGGTGTTGAATGTTAATGAAAATCTACACAAAGAAAAATCGAGAAGTCAGCATGCCTAGTAATAATTGCATATGGTATAATTTTCTGCGAGGTAAGTCTTTAATTGTAAACCTTTTAAGAACACAGTTTTAAGACTGTTTATGTCTGAAGTAGATTGAAAACTATGACAGCTACAACAACATAGTTTACCTTCATTAATGCAGGCATTATTATTATTTATTATATTTGTGGAAGTAATGAAATTATTTCCAGAATTTTGACGTTTGTTGTAATATTTTCTCTTCCACTGAGAAATGAAGTTACCTCCATCACCATCACAAGTATTTCTTGGTAGTTTTAGAATTTTTTTATATAATTTATGTGAAATTTTGATCATTCTATAATTCAAATAATTCTTCCCATTCATCAAATAAAGAGTGTACATCTATGTGTCTATGTATCCCTACTTGCGTGTGCATCTATTACACTGTAGTTTATTTGATCTTTACAATGCGTTTAACTTTAGTTCTAAGACAATTTTATACACGTTAAAACAAAAAAAACAAGTTTTGGTATAAATATTGAGTAAATCAGCGAAGTATACTGCAATGCATCGATTTTTATAAAGATAAATGAAAGCATTCATCTGTTTCAGAGGAAATAGTTTGAGTACATGTGATAGATAGACGAGTGAGAACGTGAGAATATTTCATATAATACATAGTCTGAGCAATGCACTGTAATCATACAAAAATTAATAAGCAAAAAGATGAGAGATGGAAACAAAAAGTATAAGGTCATAACAGCAACGAAGAGATCCTTCTAGCTCTGATTCATGACTGTAAGTTGTGATATTACACCAATATTTAGGTAAATTTTAGCGAATATTTTTGTAGACAGATTCACAGGGCGTTAAACATAAATTTAGCATTTCAACTAGACCTTTACGAAATGAGATTATGCCTGCGAGTAGTCTTATCATTTCTATTCTGCATATACTATGAACATTTACAAATGTACAATCGTTAAATCTTACAATGTTGTAGCAGTTCAAAATCTGTACTCTTTCATATACGTTTAGTACGTATTTTGTGTATAATTATGACAGCCATGCATACGTTGTTAATAGCAAGTTTTAAGCTGAAGCACAAAGTAAGAACGTTAATAAGTTTTGTAAATATGTAATATAATCAATCGTACTATATTCGTAATAGTCGTTAATACTTAAGTTAAATAAATTAAGATTATGATATTCCACTAATAACATTAAAAATCATTTCACTCATAGAAAAAAGCAGATCTATTTATCATGTATTAGGTATACCTTTGCTTTGGTTTCATCTCATTTGCAACTTTGATAGCTTCTTGACTTGCAATATTTCTTACACTTGTTGTCCATACTAAACGTCTTTTGCCAAACTTACTCCTTTGTAATATTCTTGGCGCTTTTATACGTAATAGTGCCTTTTTCATTCTTACAAAACTTCTGTTTGCTGTGGGAAACATTTCTTTAATTGTTTCCATCCTTGAGTTGCTCACAAAAGATCTTAAGCAAAGTATTAATGCAAGCAGTAAAAAATACATAATTTCAACCACTGACAGTAGACTTGCTCCAAAACAAAGCGCAAAGACTCCTCCAAACGACACTGTAAATATTTCATGAGAATTTATTATTTGTACAAACACAACATTTATGTTATAATTTAGCAGAGAGCAATAAACATTTCTGTACTTGTATCAAGTTACTTCTATGAAATTAGGAGTTTATTTTGTTGTAGAACATATGGCATTTTCTCAAGAAAAGCGGTAAAACTTACAAATGTATAACTTTGCAAGAAAAGGAAATAGTGATATTTTGCTGAATAAAGAATATTTAAAATCCGTCAAAGGTTTATGTTATCTACCGGCAACTGATGTAGATATACGTGTGACATTTTTTTTTAAATGAAGAGAAAAGTTCTCTAATATTTTTCAGCTAAAGCTACCTTTTTAAAAATTTTCAGTGGCGTCACTTTTCCCGATGAGGTAGGATGTGTTGTTAAACCATTTGAACCACAAACAATTTCGAAGCAACTATAAATAGAAAACCGATATTTGAACACCTGAACAATCGTATAGCGACAGCGTTACCAATATTAACATTTCGTAGGTCACTGCGTTAATACAATTTTAACTTCTAAATTCGCGGAAAAATAATTGTGGTGTTTCCGTAACTAAGATAAAATAACAGTCTTTCTTAAAAAAAAATGGTGATTATCTTCTTACCTCACTAGAATGCATTCAGATTCATTAAAGATTATCGACGAAAATATAAATATTGGTTAGTAGTACAATCTGACAACTAATAAGTAATCCATATCCCAATGAAACAAACATGTCGTATATTATATATTGAATATAAGCTCGGTTTTACCTTATACGACGTATTGGATACACGAGTGTACTTATAAATACAAAAAGAAAGATTTTCTATTAAAACAATAAGCTAGTTGATCACATTTCCAGGGAACATAGTTTGAAAAAACAATCAAATAATAGTCTTAATTTATCTTTCAGGGAAGTTAATCAAATCCTTAGTAGTACAGATATAGGGTTATGTGACAAAGGAACATCTGGCATTTTACTGTTTACCAATATTTTCGAGGGTGAATGCATCCCAAAGCGCAATGCAGTGTTGACAACTGAATAGTTCTATCATTCAAAAAACAAATATAATAGGTATTACAGATGTTCAGTTTTTATACTGTTTTACAGAGCTTTAGCGACAAAACAGAAAGCTCGAAATGGTTTATGAACTTAAAATTACTGATTAGTTGTTTGTAATTTTAAAGATTTCGTAACTCTGACTAAGTGACCGGAATTAGTTGCGACTAAATGTAGTCAGTCATTCACTTAATTTATGTGTCGCATGGAGAATGAAGTCTCAAAACCTCTATAGTGTATCAAAACATACTTATTAATGGGCCTGATATTTTATACAATTTACTGAATTAAAAGATTTACAAAACCTACTACGGTCTGTACTAGGTACTAATTTGAAATCCGAACCACCACTGTGTGCCACTGAAAATTAAAAACACCAAAGCCTCTATATTGTAACATAATGCATTTATTAATTATATAATTTGTAATCTACGAAAATAAGAAAAGGACAGAATATACAGATTACGTAAACTTCACAACAGTACAGTGCGCCATCGAATATCGAATCCCAAGCTTTTTATTGTGTTTTAGTTAATTTATATCATACGTAATTTGCCGATATCTACATAGAATTTCAAATTCAAAAAAATAAAATCAAAGTAAATTATATTTTATTCTTTCAGTTATTTGTTTTATTAAAATTCTTCCAATGTTTCATTCTTCACATCATAAATATGCGTTGTTTGAGCTATTAAAAAACAGCGCAAAAGTATTAGCATGGACAGCTTTTTCAAAATACAAAATACATGGTTATTCGAAATGATCTTCCTGATTTCAAAGTTCAATAACTCAAGTGTATTGATCCACAATAACATGAAAAATACGTTAAATCAAAGATAAACTCAAAATGTTTTTGTGGCTGGCAAATGTTATGATCAGTTACGCATTCCGCCACTAGGTCGACAGTAAATCATGATGGCCGAAAATGAAGACGAGAGAGCATTTTGTGTTCCCAAATTTCACTTAAAAGATCTGTATACCACTGGTCGCCAGATATCAGCCCGTGCGATTTTTTTGTGGTTTTAGGTTAACACACAACCCCGCATAAAAAGTCATACTGGTGTGTACAGACAATCTTAAATGAAATTAGGGAACACAAAATGCTTTCTCGTCTTCGTTCTCGGCCATCTTAATTTACTACCGCCCTAGTGGCGGAATGCGTAATTGAACACAACAATTGGTAGCCACTAAAACTTTTCGAGTTTATATTTCATTTGACGTAAGTTGCATGTCATTGTAAATTAATACACGCGAGTTATTAAATTTTTAAATCGGGAAGATCAATTTCAATAACCATGTAAGTTATTATTGGGTTTTCATTTAGTACCACTTGCTTTCGTGTATTTGTACTAACATAGAACATGGTACGATTCTCGATAAACTCTGTTGGAAAAGAATTCGTCATTATGTTTTTGTCCCACACTTATATGTTGTATAACTCACATACATTTTTAATAGTGAGACTTAATTATTTCTACATCAAGTTCTCACGAGGGAAGGCTACATTACGACTATCCTTTAAACCCATATATTTCACTTTACATTGATCACCATTACTAGCATCATTTCCTTGTGTGTTGTCATCACGACTAGTTTGAAAAGGACAATTACAAAATCAGGCATATCGAACTGCAGTAAATTAAATTGTGATGTCACATCGAATTCGAGATAAGAGAAAGAGACATGTCTTTGTATACTTTGATAAATATAACACTGAATTGGTATTCGAAGCTGTCGAAGCATATCAACTTTCAACTTAATTGTATGATTTTTTTCATATTCAACGAATTTCATTATCACTTCCATTGAGGTGATCGCAAGTTTACGTGCATGTGGTACTGTACTATCATCCAACTATAAAATAAAACATCATTATTTTCACTGCCTTTAAATGTTAATCCAAGTATACCCTTCTCATAATGTTTTATAAACACAAAAGAATGCGAGTGGTAAGTGCAGATGGTACAGTACGGTGTTTTCTTCCAATTAAAAAATCAGTAATTAAGACGCCTGAATTATAATGTTCAGGCTCTGACTTTGAGAATCGATATGTAACAATAGCAGTTATGAGATAACTGGATAATCGATTCTGTCAATAACAGTGAAGTGCTTCCTTACCTATAGCCTCCCCTGCTGTGGTTCTCATAGTTACGACCAAAATATTGTATAATATGGTTTAACACGAATATAATGTCAGAGGAAATCTCTTCTATAAGGTTAATTTACGTAATTGTAAAATAAGTATCGGCTTGGGTTTTTATTATTACAAAAACTTGAGGGTATCATTATGGATTGCGTGTTTACTTATAAACCAGTGTCCGCTCCCTAATAGTAAATGATTCTTAGTCTGTAGGCTCTACCTCAGTGGTAAGTTCTTTAACACATGCAGCTGTTCGTTGATGTTTCTGGCAAAAATAGGCTAAAACAATACAATTGGGGTAAATGGAGTTAAAAGCAATGATAAAAATATCAAATGGTGTTATTGTTGGCAATATGAGCTGGGGAAATGGTACAGTCATTTTTGCTGCTTAATCATTCAGTTTAGTGGTGAAACTTGTGGTGTTGAATCATCAATTAATGTTGTTTTAATTTGTTTTGAATATGAACGCTTAATTGGGATATAGTGATTTGTAACATTCAGTGTGAATTTAGATTCTGGTACTTAGTTTGTAAATACGATTTTTATATTTTCAGCGTGTGGCACAAACCAGTAAAAATTTCCTGTCGGTGGGAATATTCGCGAAATCAATCTATGTTTCTTATTTCTTATGTAATATAGCCTGATATTTCTGTGCTTATAATTAATCCGGATAGGGTATACTTATAGACAATAGGAGAAACGATTTTACTTTTTAATAATTTCTTCAAGACAATTATTAGTCGTAGTATTAAGAATAATGCTATCAAGGATTTTGACTTGGAAGTTAGGGAAGTATACAGATGATCACAGGTGAACATTGACGGATTTTGCTGACTTAAGTTGCTATCCAACACAAAGAAACCTTGGGAAAAGTATAGAAATTTAGGAAAAATATTTCCAAGTATCATCGTTAGTAAATTAAAAATTGGATACACTTGTATCAAATTTTAACTATGAATTATTCGAGTTTCCAATTGCAAATAGCTATTGTTGATTGGAAGGTACTATAATGTAGTAATGTAGGCGTGGTTAAACGTTAAACAACGCGGTATCTGGTGTAAAGGTCTTCAGAACACGGTGATTGCACTTGCGAAATTTCTAATACAGGAAATGACATTTTATTGTTAAAATGTCCGGATTTAGAAGCATTAATTACTGATCTATTGAGAATCGGTGAAATAGTATTGATATATTCTGCTGGAAAGTTGATAACGTGCAGAAGTAACGATGTGTTTCATTTCGAATTTTCATTAATGCTTGTTTCACTCCTACCAAAATATTTTCCATCCTACCACTCCTACCAAAATATTTGTCACTAATGTTAAATTAATTCGTTTTTTTTTAAACGGACTGAATTTAGGATTGCAATTTTTTTTAGTTTCTCTCTAAGAGTCTAATCGACGTTCCTAAGTGCCAAGTATTACACAAGTTAAAGATAATCCGACCAGCTGGTCCAAAGATAAGTGATAGTATACCGCTTTTAGATTTGAGAGATTACACATAGATTTGCTCGATTAATTTTGAATGAACAAATTAACAGGTTTAAATTTTGCATATACCTCTGAATAATGCTGTAAAATTTATTTAAATGCAGTACATTTTCTGTCAGGTGCTAGGTTATTAGAAATATTCAGTTGAAGTAAAATGTGATTGCCCTGTACATTTTCTGATGGTTTAACACAGTAATGGCGTGTATATGTAATACAAAAACTGCTGATGGAACTACGATATTTTCCTCTAGGTTGATGTCGGATCAATCGCGTGCACCTGGCTTTGGCGGAGAAAATCTGCCCTCCTAGAATATGCTAGTAAAGTGCGTTAGTAAAGTGCCATCTCGTTCCAACTATGTATAGTGAAGTTACTTGGTTTTCTAGTTCGACTATGTTGCATTTACGGCTGATCTGCAAATAATAACCAAAAAATGCAATTAGTCATTAATTAATCGTCAATTAACGTTGCCGTCAAGTATTGTTAGTAAAACCCAAGAAATCTAGGTGATAAATATAATACAAACTATGATTACACGTATCCTAAAATCATATAACTAGGTTTTGACTACTTTCTTTTCTTTACTACTAGGAGTATTTTCATAATGTCTTCCCTAGCACAAGTAGACTGTATGGTTTGATCTTCTGTACTATTGGGTGGTCGGAGATCTTGCAATTCAATACCCACAGCAATGGCTTGTCGTTGTGATGGTATTTTGAAGCAATTGTACAAGTACCAGGTAACAGTTATAATCAAAATGGTTTATTTTGTAAAGATAAGTACGATTATAGGAAATAGTTCGGTCATTATGTCTAACGTGAGTAAATAAAAGGAGAAAAATGGGATATAAGTATATACAATTCACGAAAAAAATGATATGCATTCGGTTAAACAAAATTATAAAATTTAATACAAGGCGAGGGAATAGACTGTCATTCACTCCAAACGTAAACTATTATTGAAGTTAAATGTAAAGAAATATGAACTGGTATGCCTTTGAAAGAATAAAGAGAAACAACGCGTGCAGATTGGTATATTGCTGGTCAGAATCCCGGAGAAGGAAAAGAAAAAAGTAAGAAGCGTAGGTGATGTGTTGCTACTGGACTGGAAAAGGGTGCAACAAAAGAAGGGAGAAGGACCGAGAGAAACAATCCGTGTAGTCACGGCTGGGACACCGTTTTCAGCGCAAATGTATATCAGAAGTGGTGACCTATTTACTATTACCCTGCTACGCGTCGTGTATCGATCTGTAGGTGTCGAATATGAATGGAATAAATATACTTGCCGTGGAGGTATCTGAGGTGTACTAGGCTATTGCCTCTCTGTCTCAGACGTTATGACTAATGCTCGAGGAACGTTGTCTGGGAAAGCAAATTATTGCTGCTAAGCTTCTTAAAGAACTGAGATCGTGTTGATATTATCTTATAACATTGAACCTCTTATTTTGGTAGTATGGATGAAACAAATTGATGATTAAAGCATAAGCCTGAGTAAATGAATATGTGTATCGTCAGCCTGTTTTGTTAAGAAAATGAATGCAAGGCAATTTCCTATCACTGAACATAATAAATTTGAAAATAATTAAACACGTTGTGTTCCGTGTCATAAATCAGATGTCGAATTATTATGAAATACGTGATCAGGTCTTAATTTTAGGCTGCTATTTCCAGAATTTCAAAAACGTTGTTTTTTGGTAATTTTAGGGAGACTGAATTTTTCTTAACAATAAATTACCAACGGTTTGATCTATTACGTAGTATCTTCGACTATGGGTCTCACGTATTGGATTACACGATTCTTTGTATTTCTTTGCGTGATATATGAATGGAAATTACGGTTTAATTTGGGTCAAGTGAGACGTATACGCGGTAAAGAATAGCTTTTATATTTCCGGTTTTATACGTGTGAGGTATGTATGTTGATGTTTAGTATATCTATAATAGGTTGCCTAATTTAAAGAGATATTAATTTGTAATTGTGACATGCGGTATGTCAAGTTCATGGTAAGAAAGGAAATATAAAACAATTTATGTATGTTTATAGTGACCTTCATCTATTTTGCAAGTTGAATAACGTAACATTTCCATTAGCACGTTCTACGCAATAATGCTGTATATTGTAACTAACTACCTTCAATCAATCGTAATATTTATAAATAAAATATTTTCTAGCCATATATTAGCCAGCAATATCCTGAAATTAAAAGTAAATTGTCGACATTGTAGATTAAGATAATCACATGGTTATCCTTAATACTGTCAAAGATTTGGATAGTTTCGTCTTCTCCTTCTATCGTACAAATGGGTAAAGGTAGATTATTATTGCTATAACTGCACTTGTGTAATGGTATAAAATGGTACATTCGATGTATACAAACTGAAGTATACCCTCAAGGATACTAATATACTATGGTGATTTTCTGATCTCATTCTTCCGGGTCTACCTTATCTGGGTGTAATTATATTGGCTAGGCGATATATGCTTGGAAATCAACTCGACATTGGATCTTGGCATATGCCCAAACGTAATTATCATGTAAGTATGAGCAAAACTTGTATTTTTTACGTGCGAATAGTTGGAATATGACACACCTATAAATTAAAATCGTGTTACATAAAATAGTAATGGCTTCGCATTCGGAATAGATGAGTCGAATGCAAGTAAGCTAATTGGTAACACATCCGCGATCATCATGAAACTAAAAAGCGGCTTTTCTTGCACCCTAAAGCACTAGTACCAAATATTCGGAAAAAAATTGTTAGTGATGGAGAATTATCATTTTGTGTGTAATTATTCTTGTTTACTTTTGTGAAATTATTTAAGTCAGGTTATCTCGAAAGCATTTTGGCATATCTTTTCTTGTTTGGTCTTAAATTTAACTATGTAAGTATCGCCATCCTATTGAGAAATTACACGTCCCGTTCCGTTAAAGTAATTAGTGAAAATCCATCTTATACCTGGGGAGTATAACAAATTTAAAATTAACACGGGATCTCGTGAACGAAATTGGTATGATCTGTACTTTTGCTATATTCGAGTTTTATCGACTTTATTTTTTTCTCTAACTTTCTGTGGGCAACATCTCTACGCGTTTTGAGTAATGTTAATCTTGGTTCATGTGTTAGATTTGTGTAAGATGCTTCCAATAACGCCACAAAAGGTAACTTGTTTTGCTATACGTGGAGCATTTCAAATGCTGACGCACCAAAAACTGAATGTGGATATATATTTTTTAAAAAAATATTTAAATATTCACCCCATCATTTAGATTGTCTCTAGCTACTGCTCGAAGTGCATTTTTCAAATTCAGAGTTCCACGCTCAACTATGATTACCTTACGATTTCAGTTTGGCTCGAAGAAGGCTACAGTGATGTTAAGACTATGAAAATAATCCAAAAAGTATTTGAATGAGTGACTCCCGTGTTTGTCTAGATAAATCTTACGTGGTGTTCCGTGTACAGTATGTTTTGTTCTAGGAAAAGTATAAATTATTATGAATGTAAAGCACGTACACCTTTGGTGATCATGTAGTGTGTATAATTTATGGCTACAACAATAAACATACTTCTGTAAATTGTATAATTAACATAACTATATGCATCAATGTAAGCACTGTAAAATGGTTCTATCCGCGGGAATGTGTGTGGTACCGGCGCAAGATTTTTCTTTTGGTGTTTTGCCATCTGACATTTTAAGCAATTTTGCAATGCTGTTTTACAAATTTATGCATATATATTATGTATACTCTGTCAGGAAACGTAATAAACGTTCGGCTATATCGCTGATGTGTTGACTCATGTAGGAAATAAAAAACATTATCTTGCAGCTCTTTTGGAATACTAATACGATATTTTGTGACATTATTCAATTTATGTATGCGGTACAATTTCGAACCTTTAATTATGAAATATTTAAACAATCTCTACAATCTCGCTTTGATAAGAACTAATATTAATTCATAGTCAGACTCGTATATGGTATAGTATCCGTTCATCACAAGGAGAACGTTGATTGATACGCTGATAAAATGGGAGAAATACTTGAATCGGCTATTAGTGAATACTTGAATCGGCTTCCCTAATAAATATTTACTAGAATGCTTCATCGCCTCTGCCATCGCGCATTATTCCTTGTCAGAATATAATAGAAATATCCTGTGATACAAATAGTTACTGGTCACCAATTGTAGGCTATTTCCGGGTTTATGTTTGCATTACGTTGCTCAAGGACTCCTCTAACATTCTGAGTTGAACTATCTGCAAAAAGACGTGTCTAGTCCGTGGATCTAAATGGACGAGGAATATGATTTTTCGTAATAGCTTTCATTAAAGATTCAAACGCTAATTGGTGACTATCTTTCAACAGAAAATATGATTTTTAAGTAACATTACATATAAACGTCCAGAAAGTTCTGCAATGTAAGGCTATATGGCCTGCAATACGAGGCTTATAACAGAAAAGAGCGTAGAATTTTCACTGTATCGGGAGTCTTAAAATTAAGGACAGCATCAATTACACGAGGTGACCGGCAATGGCCGTGCGTACACATGTGATATCCAAGTGCAAAGATATGGCGTTTCACAATTTCTATCTTTGGTATTGAAAATGTTATATCTCTGGCTCTTATACTTTGGAAATAGTTTTCAATAAAGAGACCATTTCTTACAACTGAAGATAGCGTCATCCAAATAATTTTATTGGAGATGTCAGAAATGGTCGCCGAGATCATTCTTTGAAATATGCTGGGACTCTGATCCATTGCGAGCAAGAGACGGGTTCAGTGGACTGAGGACAGTAAACGAAGTTATATCCTTTGATTCAAGATGAAGAAGGAGCTCACGGAATGCTAATGTGAGTTTCATCTTCATATAATAAATATTTACTGCAAGACGTGACAGAGAATATATGCGAAAAGGGCTCAAGGCACATGTGGGAATGTACAAGACTTTTGTTCAAAATTCTGAGGTCCAACAAAAGACAAATCCATCTTGTTTTAACAGGAATAAACAAGGAGAATTATAAATTGAATTAAGGTGTCAATGGTGTTTCGTTATAATATTAGGTTCAGATATTCGTCCACCAGGTCACTCATTGAAGTCGGTACAGGATAATGTCGGGTAAGAGTGCTACCTTATCCTTAGTTAACATTTTATAGGATAATCTTTTTACAGTGCCCAGACGTGTCTCAACACGTGCGAAGCGGTACTCATAAGAATACAACAAATCAGAAATCTGATTTCTAATATGTTGTGGCGCATCCGTCACTACATCAAAAAGAACCTTGGAAGAAAAGGGTCTATCTTTTTACTAAGTCTCAATTAATAAGTTTTTCCGATGTCATATTTTCTTCATTTACTGTAGCGTACTCCCACTCTGCCTCGGACCATTCGCGTACCTTTTGGCTTTTGCTAACATTGTATGACGTCGCATGTATGCTACTGTTCTTTTTTCAGTTGGCTTGATTATTTGTATGTTATAATCGGGAGAAAGAACTGCTCTTGGTACTAGAATTTGGAGATTGTCTGTTATCCTTAACTTTTATTCAAAAATAATTTCCTGATAAGTAATCGGCTCAAAATTAAATTTAACGTTGGTTTCTGAACGGGCCATTAGAAATATTCTGCGCGTGTTAGCAAAATAAGGTTTAACACCGCGTTCAAGATGTTCCTTACATGCCTAGACAACAGAAGATTATTTTTACATTCTGTTAATTCTTCTTTAAACGTGGCAATTTACCGAAATGATGTATTGTAAATGTGCAGTCCGGATTACTTATGTAGGCGTTATGGTCTTGAAAAAGTCGATTGCCAAATTTTCGGACTGAAATCTGAAATAAATAAGATTTTTTAATGTTTACGTTCTATTCGAATTGGAAGAATAACGTATTCTTGAAATGTTATTGTGTTTTGAGTTACACCTGAAACTTGTAATCTATAATAATTTATCAGTTTCTTGTTTTTAATTACAAATATTTACAATTTACATTAAGTCTTGATGCTGTATTCAAAATTGAGTCGGGCTTAATAACTGAATATTCTACTGTAACTTCGGAATAGACTTAGTATTAAATAATTCAGTATGGAGAGATTTCGTTTATTGCTGCTGTCTTCTACCAATATGTTTATCCGTATAATTTATTGGGAAGTTTCGATTAAATTTTCCTGTAGCTCTCTATTCCCGTTGGTATCTGAGTAATTACACGAAGCAACATACGATTGTAATCTATGTGGTGCGTTACTCCTATAACTTTAATTGTGTAGACGTCGGGAATTACAATTCCTTTTTGGTCGTCTGTTCCCATTTTGGTACTGCGTTGCGGGTTGTTTACCTGCATCAGAACACTGATAGTGATAATTATTATTGGTATTATGTTGAGAATAATTGTACGTTTGTTTCGGAATAGGATGTTCAGATCATACTCGGGGTTAATACAAATAACATGATGGGCGATTCCACCCAGTGATGCCACTGCTTGTTCCTTTTTAGTGACAAATTGGAGTAACTCAGTATCAGAAAAGTAGCTAGAGGAACTAATTAATTAGTACTCGATAAACTAGAACAATGGGTTCCATTTAGGAATTGTGTAAAGATGCAAAAGGAAATCTATATGAATAAATTATATTTAGTATACAATTAAAGATGTCAGGTTATGACAGAAGAACATCGTCTGAACACTCTAAGTTCGGTTACTTCTATAAACATTAAACACTACAAATGCAAATAATATAAACTAGATACTTTATGAAAAATACACAATTCCATCAAAATTAACCATTATTATTTTAGTCTAGTCTTCGTATTGTTAAATACAATCTTGGGTAAACCCGTGCATGTCTAACCCTCTGATACACTGGTAAATCGCGTATAAACTTAATATCGATTTAAACTATTACAGTCAGTGGCAATGTGACAAGTGCCCTTGCGAATACGGTAATACGAAAAATAGGTTTTGATAAGTTAAGTTTATAAGTTCTTGAAATTATTAAATAACACAAAATGGTTAAATTCCGAATTTTGATTTCTACTAATATTACAAATGAAAATTAATGGTTCAATTGCAGAACAAGATGTAGACAAAGAGAAAATGGTTAGTTTTTTTTTTTACCGAGATAGAAAATAACGTATTTGTTGGGGATTAACTAAAAATTATTGTTATTAATATTATTATTATTAAAATAAAAACTACAATTATTCTTTCTCGGGCAGCTTGGGAAAAATGTCCAATCAACTGTAAAAACTCTGTCTTGTATCTAAGCTTGTCGTAGAAAAAGGATTTAAAATATAATTTCCTTCATATCGTCATACTGGAACTCATTTACTGTACACAAAATCGCTCAAATTCATAACTATAATTAATGTTATATATTTCCCATTGGTTTAGGAAACTTCATTATATAAATTTAAAATCAATCATCATCATAATCATCATATATCCTGTGACGTTACTCACAAATTTTCAATGTATTTAAATGACTTTTGTTTGCTTCCAACTGTATGCACCGCCTCTGAATTCATTTAAAATAGATTTTGCTTTTGAATCATATATCCTCTACAGACCCGAGACAAACTTGTTTGTTACATACCGTGATCAACTGTTTTAGGCGATCCCTTGAACGCATTTTCGGTGCCCATTTGGGTTTTGTGTCCAATACGTGCCCAATGGGTTATGTACACATTTGTGTACATTGGATTTCAACTACACATCCTAGTTAAATACAATAAAACAGTTTTTTTTGCATTGTAAGGTAGTATTTTTGTTTTCTTGGCCTGTTGAAGCAGAGTTTTTTTTTACAACTGCATTTTTTTTATTGAAAGATAAAATTAAGTTCAATAAGTAATTACATGATAAGATTATAACAACATGTTTATTTAATTTTACTTTACGAGATAGCCTACAACTAACTTACTATGAGAAGGTAGTTTCTTGTTTGCTGTATTGAATTACACGATAACATTTTAACAACACATTTAGTTATTTGTTTTACGGAAGATACAACAATTGAATTTTTATTTTTGGCCCTTAGGCTTCTGAGGCTCATGAAGGGATAGGAGAGGGGAAAGGATTCGGGAAGGTGTCGCGATGCCATCCTGGTGTGACTGGGGAAGACCCGTGGAAAACTTCAGTCAGGATGGTCGGTCGCTAGGATCGAACCCAGGACCATCCAAATGATACGTCAATGTTCTACCACTGAGCTACGGCGGCTCGGTCCGTGTGTGCAACACGTTAACATTACAACAATGTGAAACATTTATTTTAACAATGACAATCTTTGAAGAGGTTTCATCCTTTCACCACACGTTTCGTACATTTATTTCTGCTTTTTCCGGTACAACCTGCTCTTTTACATCTTGCGGCTGTACTAATTTCAGTGGCCTCGCGAAGATGATGTGCATTCACTTTACGAGTCCCTGGAATGAGTAACTTTACATTTCTTGGTCTTCCAATACAATTTCTCATTCGCGGTGCATCACGCTCATGCGAACTGATCGCATTTGAAGACACCACTAATAAGAGATTCTGCAATTCTCGTTTAAAAAGCGAGATTAAGAGTCTCTTTCTTACTTTTACCACATGCTTTGCTTATCATTTTGTATCACAGCCATGCATTGGAGCATTCAGAATCCATGACATGCTCCAAGACACGTACTGACCATTTATCTATTTTATAGTACGATCTATACGTTGCGATCATTTGATTTGGAAGATCGACACCACCCATATGTTTGTCATAATTTTCCACAATGTTTGATCGTTCTACAGGCATGTACTTCTTTTCATTATTCAAATAACGAACTACTGTTGTTCATGGATCTACTGAATGAACTGTAGAAGCTATAGTTACAGCACGGTTGTCATGCAATTTGACTACTGCAACATTTCCATTTCCTGTAACTTTGAAATCCATAGAAACTCTATTCTCTTTTTCAAACCTCAACCTTCTCCAAATTGACTTGAGGAAACCTGTTTAACAGTGTCTTCCCTATTCCTGATATTCCCTTGTCCAATAGTGCGTCAAGAAGAGCAACGTAATTGAAATATCGATCAAAATACAAATTTGAGAGATCTTAGCAAGCCGAATGTCTGCGCGTCCTCCTCGTCCCAACTTTAATTTCCCTGTGGTTTCGTCTGGTAACTTTGTAGTTGCTCCTTAATAAACTTCCATGTCTAGTATTTTCCGAAAGAGATTAACACGTCGACTGCCATGCGTACCAAAAATATCCGATTGTTTGAATTTATTTTAAGGTCTTTAGGCAACTATGGTTCAGGATGTATGGATTATGATGGGATAAATTGGTGGAATGAAGAAAGTGGGAAGAAACGGTAGCACCCCGAGAAAACCCACGCGCACGGTGCTTGTCCACCACAAAGCCCACATGTCAAGCTTTTTGGAACTGTAAGTAAGCAATTATAATTTCTGTCAACAGTTAGGAACAAAGATCATGCTTACTTGCACTTCCAAAAAACTGCAAGAATACAATCGTCAAGAACAACGTGCAGCTGACTCCAGTACAAAGTGCAGCTTGAATATACAGAACACATAACGTTTTGATCATCAGAGCAAGGAGCAATTAACGTCATCAAGTACACAGTCCATATCGTCGTACAAGGTGTACGAAGTTCAGGACAGCACACGAAGATCAAGGTGTAACCTTATAGTGATTGGTTAAGAAGTGACAAAGCCCATCCCGAGAGGCGTAGCTAAATGAACTGTGATTGGTAAACATCTTAAACTGAGACTGCAGGTTTCCAATATAAACCTGTCATCTTATACGTTACGTATGTTCGTTGGTGTATGTTGCTACTCGATTCCAGTCTATGTTAAGTTCACCTCTATTGGTCTAAGCTGCAAACGAACATCAACTCTGAAACTGACCAAGCTCAGCTTTGCGAGATCTTAAAGACTACTACACCTCACTCTATTCATATTGCTCTATCTTCCGATCTCTTAATTCAAATAGTTTAGGTAAGTTAGAAATCAATTTGCTTGCTTGCAAAATTATGGGTTTATTATTGTCTAAGTTACTGCAGTGTGAATATCAGTGCAACTAAACAACTTGTAGCACTTGTGTTCGTGCCCTCGTTATTAATTATTTCGAATATGCATATTCATTGGTAATTCAAGTCCATTTAACAGAATACTTCCCATGTTTCTCTTACTTGAATTATTATCATAAAACCTAGTAGCTAAGAATTAACACATGCTTGAATTCTGAGATACGTCAAACAGCCCCCTTATATTATAGCTACTCAATAAACCTGGTTGGAGTGTAGGTATTAAAGCACATAACTATATACTCCTATTCCTAAAACTACACCCATAACTTCATAGGAATTAAAAACATGCTATTCGGATATATTTTTTTTCTGAAGAAGGACGAAAAAGGATTTATAAAAATATTTAAACGACTGCATCCGATGCATCGAGGTTAAGCCAGATCTGAGGAAAATAAAAAAAAATGATTATCACGTAACTGCAGAACTACCACTCCAATTAGTATCGATATACATAATTGGCCGGTTATCAAAATCCAGGAAATATGAAAAAATATTATCCATGGTAGATGTGGATACTAAATTCGTCACGATTTAGTATTCAGCGAAACTGTAAGAATGTGTGTATGTGAACAACATTTAAATTTCTTACCAATGAGAAAGGAACGATACAAGGAACTATTTTCGGATGTAAAGCTAAAAGAATTACTAAATAACAAATGATATATAAAACAATTACTAAAGATTTCAAATAGTGTCGGCGCGCACGAATCTAACTCGTAACTACATTTTTCAGTGTAAGAATATGTGATGCGGCATCAGATCTCCTCGGACTTCGGGCCGAACCACAACGAGCTCTCTTGCTTGATGTGTCTCTTCTTTGAACAGTCCGTTCGCTAATATACCTATTATCATTAAATGATCTTATGCTTTACTGGCTTTGCTTTATAACCTTATTCATCAAGAATCCTCTTTGCACTTGTGTTCTACAGCCTATTTCTTGCTCCGGACAGTCTTCACTTAGGCAGGCCGGGGATTTTCCCCAAGTTCCCGTTTTAAATGTCTCAACTTAATTTAAAAAAAAACAACATAACTAGAAGTTCAGAGCAAGCTATGCCTGTCGGTCTAAAACTAAATGTGTTGGGTAGATAACTGTCACCAATCTTATAACCTAGTAATTCGTAGGTATAGTATTGTTTACTAGAAGCATATTTTATCGCGTTATCTTATATTGAAGAGCCTTGTCATTAAATAAAGGTAAATAATATCAGAAAGTATAGCGAACTTACGTTTAACTATATTCTCCTACTTCTAAATCTGGGTTTGAATACACATCTGTTTTTTCGTGCCTACTACAATTATAGTACATTTTAAAAGACTCGAACAAAGGATTAGGATTTACAGAATTATACCGAAAATTGGATATATTGGGATGTGCACATTATGAAAATCGCGGAAACAAAGAATAAGTACTTTATTGTTCAAAATTATCGGCTTTTTACAATTAATAAAATTCATTGAAAATATAAACATGAGCGCGGAATGTTGTCACATAGCATAAGATAATTAGGAATCCTCTACTCCTTTAGTGGGTAAAGGGGTAATGCTACAAGTTTTTTCTAATGCCTGTTAAGTAGCGCGTAGAAGTTATTACTAGAAAGCCTTTCTTATTCACTAAAGTACTCGAGTCTTGCTAATTATGTACACTAAATCCAAACAACGGGTTTCAAAAGTAAACACGGGGTAAGCGTGTATTAGTGTTTGCCATTACAACGCCTTTATGTTGGATGAAAAAAATAGACGATTATATTTTTATTTGAGTCGTCTTTGCACGTGGCGTGTGATAGATCTAATAATTTAGCAATGAAAATATCTGACTGTCACAATTTTAGAACATTTGGCGTTTTCCTTGGTGACTAGGAATATCCTGTAAGATAGTCCAAAAACTAGAGAGAGAAAAAAATTGTGTCTGCATTGAAAGGAAAATTGCTTGAAAGCAACTGCACATGGTTTGCTCATTTTCCTCATACATGATCGTAAGATGCTACCAAACATAGGGATTATTCACTCTTCCGAGAAAAGAGATTCCCAGGGAACTTACCGCTCTAAGACAATAGGAAAACAACCTCCACCATGAAAAGTTAAACAAATGCTTCGCTTATTTAATGAATTTAGAGCATTTCGTTAAATGACAAAACTAGCTAATTTCGCAGGAGTGAGCTGTTGCAGCTTGCAGTAACCAGGACTGTCTTATAAGGCACTAATGACATTCGGCTGATGATATGATTAATTAATATGTTAATTGGAAAGAAACATTTGATTGCAGTGAGTTGGTGATACATTATGATCGTAATGCGAAAGCAAACACATTCTAATTCCTAATACTTTTGAATGACTCATTAACATATTTTGTAATTACAGAACATTCAAAGATTTATTAAACAGAGACCAACTTAAGGATTGCAGACAATTGACTGAAGAGAGTAGAAGTAATTTCAGAAGTGTAGACAAAATGGTGCAGATTCGATGATAGAGAGGTAGTTGATGGTCCCCAAAGACAACTTTTAGTTCTTGTAGATCTGGTGTCAACACGTCTTAATACATTCTGAGCTACTACTGACTTCAATGTTGAATTCAAAGATATTCTTCAAGCTTTAGCGAACGATACTAATTCTGATAATGGTGTAAAGTCTAGCCAATCATAGACAAGAGTCATATGTCAACTTTCTAACAAGCGTTTATCATGATCATTGTCTGCTATTCGGGATGTGCGAATTGTAACTTGATATTCTCATATTTCTTCTCTTCGAACGTGCTTTTTCTTGAAATTCCCAAGATGTGGAAAATTCCAGTTGGGTCTGGATCGTGATGTTAGTCTCTTGAAAATATCTGAATCATTGAACACTTGTTAAGCTTCTTATTACATGTGTTATAAAAGTATCGCATCTAATACTTAAAGAATGAGTAATAATCTTATATTAAAAGAGTACGAGATTGCTTTTCTTGGTTTTAACTGTTTTAGCTATACAACTGAAAAAAAAACAGAATAAAAGCAATTTTCACTATTACTGTTGAATTATAAGTGTGCTCTGGGTTCATTTTATACTAAAAGGTAATGGAAGTATGTTTACAATTACTTGCGCTTTGTTGTGCTAAAATACTCGCGACGATTTATAAAGAGAAACAAGGTCTCCAATAACACCAGATGGAACGTACTTCATATATTTTGGTACTTAGATCTTTGCAATGGATAAACGTAAATAAAAACATATTATCGGAAATTATAAAGCATGAGTATCACGCTTCAATTTAAGAACTAACGCAAAATTACGTTTCCTCTTGCTATTCGTGTATCACGTTGCCGTGCTACGGAACTAATACAGGATTGGTAATTATTTTTATCATTTCAGCATTGTACTCGATTCTTTAAGAAAAAATAAATAATTATCTAGCAACCATAGGCTTGGAAATTTATTTTCATTTCTCCATGTTCGAGAAATATATTTTCTACTGGACAATTTAAAGTACACATTTCAATAAATTTTAATTAATTGGTCAACCAAAGTAAAAATTGGGTTCTCTGTTTCGGTGTTTGAAATGCGACTCTTATCAGGTTTTGTTCTTGTTGTTGTTGTTGTTATTTTGCTACATACTACAAGGAAATATATTTCCACAAACAAGATAATGTGATGATTTTTCGTTTTTAAAAAAGAAAAGTTCCTACTCTTTTCCTTTAAAGCATAAACATTGGGATTCACACGCCGACAAAAAGCATGCATGATAAAGTAATGTTCAGACATTAATGTTGACGATAGTGTAACATCCACGCTTCAAGTCTTCACCCCAAAACAGCCTCGAAAAATGCTTTGAACATTAGCACTATCATTGGAAGATATTTTTAACAGCTAAAAAAGAAGGGAGGAGGAGAGAAAGCCACTACTCTTCTGAGTACACAAAGCAAATGAATTTATTGATAGTTTTTTGCACTTACCGAGCAATTCTAATTTCCCAAAGATGAGATCCCGCTGGTAGTTTTTTGCGCTTAATGCCATAGTGACAATAACTTTTCGTTGCCAAGAACTGTGAAAATACGAAAAATGCTCTCATTAAGTGTTATAATTATCGACATTTTAATTCAATCTTACAGTTTACAAGAGAAAGTAACGACATGTTGATGTTTAAGTCTGATTCAATCATAAATAAAATTTTATATAAAGACATTTGACGATCATTAATATATAAGGTACTCAGGACAACGGGGAGCAGAGCTAGTTATGTGGGATTCTTGTATTATTTCTACAGCCTACAGAACCTGGTGAGCTTGTAGTTTTGGAGAGAACGCTCTGAACAAATCCGCTAAACTCTAATCCTGAGAACTTGAACGCATGAATATGAGCACATAAGTCGAACCTTCTTCCCTCAAGGGCTACCGATCATCTATGAAACAATACATCTCAGAAAAATATGTTGTCATTATTCAATCTAATATCGTTAAATAATACATATGATAATTTTAAAACATAATAGCGAAGAATCAGGTGAAGTTGGGCAGATTGGGAAAAGTGGATTACAATTAAATGACTGAGTTCTTGCATTCCAGCCACGAAACGATCTTTGTGCCTAAGTGTCTTTCGTACTATAAGTCTAGCATATCTTCACGTAACAAATTGGTTGACTTTACCTGATTCTGTGGTACTACGTGAAGATGTAATCAGATTTACAAACACAATTGTTATTTGTGAGATAGGCCAGCACACTAACCAATGGCGCTTGGAAAAAACGAACAATCTGATAAGTTTATCTAGGCCAACGAAATAATGAACCTTAGGACATAAACCATGAAGTTTACTTTAAAAAGCATAAAGTTGTAACCAACAACCTCAGGTGATGGTTTAACAACTTTACTGCCTTAAGTGACTCTAAAATAGAGCAACTTGATTGGCATAGAAGAAAAGCATTGACTATATAAATCTTTCAACCTCTGTGTTTGTATTGAACCAAAAGATTGTTATTTAGATTATTCCCGACACCTTAAGCACTTTTCGTATTTTAGGAAACATATGAAGCATTGCGATCAGATATTTGCACTTTGTCATAAATTCTGTCGTCTCTTCTTTCATTTAAGAAATGTTTCGCTTTGTACATCTGAAACTACTACAAAGTGTCCGGATTGTCCCACTACATGGGATATTCCGACATATTATGGAAGTATTTCCGACACCAAATTAAAACACGTGTAAATATTTAACAATTCAGGATTATGGATGAACAAAAGCCTATGTACTATATTATAGCATGGAGCATAAAGTTGGGTCGCGCATACGTCTCAATTATTACTATGCACTTAGTAACACTTTTCGATTAACACTTCCAAATACATGTGGAAATGACGTATGACCTTGAAATTATTTTATTGAGAATAAAATGTAAAAATAAAATATCGCATCGCTGGCTTTCCTCGTTACCTCTATGAACAACTTGAATAATATGAATAAATTATATTCGGACCCTCACGAGTAAATTTTTAGTAAGTTTCAATGTTCTTGTCAATCTGATTTATGGCAGGTATGCACTTTACATAGCAAAATTTGTGAGATCCGGGTGAATATATTTGGAAATAGGCTTTGCGCAAGGTTCCAAAATATTGTATAAAGCATTGTCTCAAATGTTACACACAGCTTAAATGAATTTATATTTAAAGTTACTGATATTTCGAACTAAAATTTAGAGATTCGATTTTCTCTAAAATTTATTGTTGTTTGTAATAAATTTTATGATTGAGCACAACTTTGAATAGTTTCGAATTAAATATATTGGTAGGACAATCATAATCTCTAAAAAGATTTCATTGTATGGCTTGATACAAATAATACGTTTAGGTTTACATAGCGCATCTCAATTTTCAGTTTCTCTTACATTCAAGTCGCGGTGTACCAACGCTATTCGACTATCTCTATTTGGAGCTTTGCCACTATAGTTAGAGCCTATAAGAGTGATCGTTACATGAAATTCGCGTGTCAGAAATGCCTCGAATTTCGACGGGTGGACGTAATGGAATTGCTGTTTAAAGAATGTGTCCAGAATAAATTTATTTTGCACTTGAAAACTTGCTTCTATAGCAAAACACGGAATTTGCAATTCCATGTTCTGGATTTGAAGGTTTCGGGTTCGAGAACCTAAGTAAAGTGTGCTAGCATAGCGTTGTTTTATGTGCTTTTCTTCTTCTGTGGGAACGCTCTGTAGATGCGGAAGACATACGTGCTTCTAGTAGAGTAGAGCATATCTGCTTTCTTTCCGTTGTATGTGTGTATGTATGTTGAATTTGTGTGAACGCTTCTTCGTTCTGCGTGATGTTATCGCATTCAAATACACATTGGATAACACATTAACATTGTTATCCCTAGGTTCCGCGTTTGAATCCGGGGTAATTCCTACACTTTCCGTAGAATTGTTTATTTTAGATCCTTAACGGGTTCTATTGTTTTAAGAGAGAAAAACGATGCTACAAAATTACCACGAATTTCATAGTTCGGTCTTGGAGTTCAATTTTAAATTTAAAGTTGTTTCCAACTTCTGATATAGCAGTGGTTAAAAAGTTCATTTCATTGTTCTGTACCAAGGGACAACACTCGGAAAATTTCCAGTAGTCTGTTCTTATCTCAGAACACTTTTGCAATGATCGACGAAAAAAAAGGCTTCATTTTCTGGCGAAATAACTAAATATCGGAAATCTTTCGGAATTTGAGACCTTATTTGTAGTGTTGTTAAATCTGCAGAAAGTATAGCTGTTCTTTTCCCCAGAATTGCATTTTAACTGATTTTAAAGCGAAAATTACAAAAAAAATGGGTTGAAATTTTGAAAAGCCGGGAATTGTACCGTATTCGAACTTGGTTCGTACTTGGCGACATAACACCATGTGAACGACCGTATTTTTTTTTCCGTTCGTCATGAGTGTTTGTTGTGTAGTGAGGTCTCACTTGGCTTTCCGCTAATCTTTATATAGGTCGAAAGATGATGTTCCCTTCATAAGAAGTATAGCTATTTGCTCGAAGGTGAATCACTTCTCAATTTACGTCATAGATTTTATTATATTGCATCAGTGTTCGTTGGCGTTACTCTGTTCATCTTTGCTGGAACATGACGGCGGTTTTATTTCCATTTCGCATAGCAATTTACAATAAATATATAAAAATATACTAAATCCTAATTTTTCAATTATTTTGAATTTTATGATTAAATTTAATCTTATCCATTGCTCGAGGATTTAACAATACTAATATAGGCGACTCTGGTGGAGATTAAGTTGAAAATGAAGCGGAGATAAGTAATGGGCTGCTGGAAGAATTTTAGTTTTTATGATAGTGCTCGTTGCGAAACATTATCAAATGCTTTTTCGAGATCGAATAACATAAGGCAGGAAGGCAGAGATTTATTGTACTGAATTGTTGTTTGGTTTTTAAGGCGAAGTAACTGGTCTGTAATGCTGAAATTCGATCGAAAGCCTGCTTGGTGCTATGGGAGTTGATTGTTGAACTGTAGATGTGCGTGAAGTCGTTTGATAATTATATTTAAAGTTGGAGTGAGATGGATTAGTCGATAGGTAGAGACGGAATTGTGGAGTTCTTTGGGTTTCACGAACATTAATGTTTTAGAGGTTTTCCAGACTTAAGGGGTAAAACCTGTTCGAGGGGTGAATGGAAGCGAACAGATGGAAGATAATTATTGGGGATTCTTTAAGATGATGGTATGTAGTTTTGTCATTACCTGGTGCTGTGTTTCGTTTGGTGGTCATGGTTTCTATGATTTCGTCCGGTGTAATGGGTACAATTAGAGAATGATCTGGAAGTATATGGTTGTGATCTGGCTGTAACTGAGGGAGATTATGCTGATTCTATGTGCTAGATGGTGGTGAAATGGATTGAAGTATGTTAGGAGTAAAGGTTTCTTGTAAGGCGAATGCGTTAGCTTTATTTTTATCGGTGTGCAGTGCTTCGTCTTGATGTGGTAATGGGGAAATATGGTGTAGAATGTTTGCTTGTGAGTATATTAAATTGCTTCCAGTATTGTGTAGGGTGTGCCGTTTCTGCCAGGGTGTTGAATGTTTTTGCACATTGTCGTAATTTATATTCTTTTAGGTAGTTATGACCAGTTCTTTCTAAGTGCCTATTTAATCTCAGAAACTCTGGATACCGTGCTCGTTGGTAATCTCTAAATTGTTATCTGGAGCGCTTGGTATTGTGGAGGTAGATTCGGTCGAAAACGGTTTACTTGGCTTGTAGGAATATATTTCTTTGAAGCTTATTAGATAGTAGTAGTTATCGTATCGATGGCATGATGTAGTTCATTTCCTTTTCTTGTGGGATGAATGTTTATATTCGTGGTTGAATAAAATGTTGATATTGATCCCAGTCGGCGTGGTTGAAACCTAAGACAGTCCTGGCTTGTAAATTAGCTGCGTTGTTGTTACTGTTAGTTGATTGTAGTGTGAGATTAACCGGTGTGTGATCGCTGCCTATGAGATCGAGAACTTATATTGTACACTCATTGCTGTGATAACTACGTAACGGGTTGTGTTGGAGCATACTCGTGTCGGTTTAGGAAGTTGATGGATCATGGCTGTGCTTTGGAGATATTTGAAGTCTGTTTTTTTTTGTTCGCTCTACTATGTATATTTATATCTGTTATGATAATATATTTCTTATGGTTGTTAAAGGTGTAAGTAAAGCCTAGTGAGGTCTAATGTAGATGGTCTCAATTGTAATATATCGCTGTTGATAGTATATGGTTTTAATAAGATGTTCAGGTTATTGGGGTGTACCGCGATGGTGTTGCCATAGGCAATTTTTGGATAGAAACAAATAGCATTTCCTTCATTTTCTCTTTGTACTATATGTGGATCATCATGGTGGTGCATGTGGTACATATATACTTGGCAGTTATCATATAGTTTGTGGTGTGTTTTATTTAATGTGAATGTATTGACCATTTCTTCCTGTAGTAGAGTTTCAAATATAGGTTTATGTGATTGTAGGGATCGTATGTTTGGAAATAGAAATATCGCCGCCATGAAAAAACGTAACATTTGGTAATTGGATCTAGTTGGCTTAGACTTCTGTTGATTGGGCGTTTGCATGAAAATGTGCATTTGGACCTGAGTATATGGCATTGAATGAAACATGAAGATTTACTGTTGCTTCATACTGGATTTGATTTACAACGTGATAAATTTTGGAACTGATTATACATTTTGGAAAGCAACTGTTATGGATGGGAAAAGTTGATCTATCGTGATAGATTGGTAAACAGAAGATATAACTGGAATTTATTGAGTAGGTGCTTCGCTAATGGGGATTAGTACTATTAGCTCTGGTTTAACAGCTTCAGGTACAGGTCTGGTTTAGCATTTATAACAGAAAGTTGGGTGGGCTTCATTTCAGATTATGAATTTAGGTGGTTCTTGTATGTTAGGGCAGTTTTTCGTAGAATGTGTACCGGAACAGTAACCGCATTTGGTTTCGTTAGTGTATTTGGCTGTTGGGTCCAACACTGAGAAATGCTGTCAATCCTTTTTAGGTGGTACACTTACTGTTCTGCCCCATGCGTATTCAACACTGGGTCCTCGATAGTAAGCTAAGCACCCAAACATGGGCTAGGTAAAGTTATGATCAGTAAATTTTCAGCTTCTCTTATACAATATAACAGTATAGTAAATACACGCTGGAGCTGTCATTTGTTATACAAAAAGTAATTTAAACATGTCTCTTGTTAATTTATGTTTATACAAGAAAAAAATACTGTGAACTGTAGTAAACAAATTTTGATATATAATACAACAAATGTTAACAGTTTAGTTTTTTTACAGTAAAATAACTGTTGCTTTTTGAATGTACATTACAACCACCATATTTAAACAACATTTGAATAACATATTTAAATACATCATTAAATGAAGAAAATATCATCTAATGTCTTCCCAGGAGTAAACGTACCAATATAAGAAGATACATTCCCTCACTGAATTGCGAGACTGAGGCACTGGATTATGAAGGTGGTCGCACGGGTATCACTAGAAACGATATCTATTCCCTAAATAAAATTAAGGTCTACTGTTCCCCAAGTACTACTTGATTCAATTGTATTCACAACAAAAATAAACTGAGCAAGTAGAATAGAGTATTTACTAATTTCATCGGCCCCTTTACGAGTAGCAGCACCACCCACTTTCAAAGAAGAATGAGTAATATTTGAAATCTCGATAGTATCTGCGCAGATGAAATCTCGCGTCTTCGAATAATAGAGGTCTTCCTCTTTTCCATTTAACTAGTGTAATCCCATCAACTCTCTTACCGTCGGCGCGGCTTCCGCCAGATGGTGGTACCGATGATACAGTAGCAGAAACTAGAGCTCTGAGGATGACATAATTGACACAAGAATGGCGCAATTGTCTATCAACACTCCTGACACAGTAGATTCCGTGAAGTCCCCGTTGATCCATGAATACTTCGCAGGTTGGACAACGGTCAGGTACACAGACGTCTGCACCTAAACATATAGCAACAGCAACACGAAGCTTCCATTCGAAAAATGTAGACCATGAGTTCGGAGGGAGACACTCGAAACATTATGGAAGCAGAAGAAGTAGGATCCGGCAAAATGAAAGAATTACATGCTGGTGAATGTTTTGTTTTTAAATATTGGCGTCTGGTGCAACTATTATGTCGTCGGAGGCAAGTAAGAGAACTGCACCACGAATATCTTCATCAACAATCTTGTTTTCAACCATCTTGATCTTGAAGGATTCAGTAGATGTACTCGTTTTCCGTTATATTGTTGAAGGGCAAGGAATGTCATCAGTATGATTGGCGAGTCAACAACGAACTTATAGCTTAACGCAAGTAGTGAGATTATTCACATGATCAGACTGTTATGGTACGCGCAGAACAGCATCAGGAAAGAAGAAATTGTCCATCCAGGTATTTACATCGTTCGTTTTGGAACCTTGACTAATCGCTGTATGGAGAGCATCCGCCACTGCAGAACGTGCACCTCTAGGATCTCGACGAAGAAAAGGAATAGAAGACTTTAATTTACAAAGCACTTTCTTAGCTTCAGATAACGAGGACTTGAACACATTGGTATTTATGTGGAAGACTGGAAGACGATGCCGGAAGAAGAAAAGGAGCAGTAGAGAATGAGACACTCCTTCTAATAAAATCCTGATGAGCTTTTCCAATATTGATAGAGAGTCCATTTGGGCTTGTGAAACATTTGCCGCAATGAGGGAAATGAACAGGTAAAATATATATTTAAGAGCACTCAAACCTACAAAAATAATAATTAAATAATTTTCAAATCTTTAAAATGCCTTACTTATATATCAGCTAAAGATGAGTGCCATCTAGCGAGCTGTTTTACAAGCTTCATTCAGCTTTACTACATTTTTCTTTCTTATGAATAAAGTCATGAAACAAGATTATGTGAGGTAATCTACAGGAGAATAAGGCATTTAATTTGTCGCGTTATTGGAAAATATTTATCGTAAGTGTTGTTTTCAAAGTGAAGATAAAATTAAATGTAAGGGAATTTGGAAAGCGTAAAGTATCCTTTCAAATACATGAACTCTTAGACTAGCTTCCTGAGTTTATTTTTTCTTTAGCGTAATACATAGTATCGTAGTGTGCGTGTATCACTTTTAAAGTATAAATGAATGATGACAGAACTAATTTATAAAGATATCATGCAATTAATTTATTTCTAATATTATTTTTATGATTTAATTGTTATTGTGTAACAAGAAGATTAGTTACCTTACTGAAACATCTAGCTGTTTCTTACAGAAAATTGTAGTAAAAGCGGGTCAACTATATTAAGTTTGTTAGTGTTAAATGAAAGTTAGTGTTTGTTTTCATCTTTTAAGCACATTTTGAATCGATAAGAACAATTATAACAGACTTGATGAATAAAAATATTCAAACGTTGGATTCATGCTTGGAATATGGGAAAAGTAATTAGGTACATATATAGGACATAATGTTGCACTTTAGCCTAAACGTTAAGGATAATGTTAACAACACTTTCACGTCTGATTAATTCATGTTTGACAGAGCCGCAATGTATTCTAAAATCATTTATACATTAAAAAACGAAGAATAAGGCATACATTTGTTTCGCTTAAATCCTTGTTGTGTATAATATATAAACATAACTGATATCTAGTGAGGTTTTTGAAGTTCATTGCGATTTTCTCTTATAAGAATAAAAGTTAATTTACATGAGAAATTGCTTAGCTTGTGATTTGAGTGAATAGAAAACGAAACACCTGTTAATAAAAATAAGGTTAAATATCATGAAATCTTCCGTCGCTTGATTTGCTTGAGTTTGAGAAAATAACCAATTGAAACACGCCTTACATGCGTTTGACATATTCACGTTTGATGGAGTAACAATATATGTTAAGAATAAAAAAAAATATTTTATGGTTTAAATTGTTGCTGACAATAATGTAGAAACATGATTGGCATCTAGGTAGGTACTTTAAATTTAGTTTCTGAAAATACTTTCAAAAATTTCCAGTGGTACTAACTAGTGTAAATCCTAATATCTAAGACGAATTGATATCTGAAAACTTTTAAATATGGAAAGTATAGATAAATAAATTGTTTTAATTTAAATTGTTGTACAAATCTATTATATACATTACTTGTGTTAAAAACGTACCAAAGATAGTCCCACTTAATTTCTTGAACAGATGAAATGCTTCTGTTATTGAACACGAAAATGGCTGCAAATTTCTTCGCCAATATGGCGTTCACACACGTTTACAATGTAGTATTTAGAAAGTAGTCAAAATAGGTAAAGCTATTAAGTGTTAACAACTATAGCCTTTTCGCAAACGAATTTAGCGTTACACGAATAAGGAAAGGTGGCAAAAGAATGAAAAAGTAGAATATTTTAATACCTCGTACAAGGAAAATTGTGTTACTGGAAACAGGTATAATTGAATACAAGTATAATGTAGATGTGCTGTAGGTACCTACCTTCTTTCTGTAAGTGTATGTTATCTTCATGTTAAATGAATGTTTGTCAAATAGTCTTTTATTCCGCTATTCATTGCCACAAGCAATGAACACGGCATTCTCTTCCACTGAAATCCACACAAAAAACTCCAAACAAAATTAAATGAAGCTGACTTTTCCAAAGGCATGATTAATATATACCGTTTCCAATTAAATCCTGTTTTTTTTTAATGGCACAAGGCGTTAAATGGCTCATTGATACAAATCC
>JAGDQP010006985.1:53493-69512 GCA_022664845.1 Lepisma saccharinum | reverse complement strand
ATGAAAATATTACCGTGTAATATAAAAGCAACAATTAAACGGTAGGACTCAATTATTCTAATCACCCCCAAGTTTATACAAATTTTGTTCGAAGCTTGAATTTCGGGGAGAGATCTGCATCCCCCAGATCCACCTCTTAAATACGTCCGTGGCGCATGACCATTAGGGGAGTCAAACTTGGTGTGGTTTACGATGAAAATATTACCGTGTAATATAAAAGCAACAATTAAACGGTAGGATTCAGCGATGCCACCATAGCCTAGACAGGAGAGCACCTTATTACGAAGCAGATGAGAAGATAATATTTTCGAACCCCACCGCAGACAGTTGGAGATTTTTCAAACTACATGTGAAGACGAAAGAAACGGAACTTTCTCTCAACACCCATGAACAGTATATCCCCATATTCTGGAGGCCGGCGTCCGGATGTAGAAGCTGCTGTTCAAGGAGGTGGTTGGAAGGTGGCAGCCATCAAGTTAGCATTTGAGCTGTAAAAATATGTCGGCGAACGTATGAACTTAAGGCGTTTATAGACGTGGCGGGATATGGCAAGTTAGCCACTCCGATCTCGCAACAGATGCTCAACTGAATGGCATCTTAGCGGCGTGTAGGAAATGGTTTGACAACTTAAACCAGCTCATTTACTAACGCAGCCTCATAATACTACTTTACACGCTGTCATATATCAGCAAAGATGTCAAATAGTAGGTGGAAGAGGATGGGACAGAAAACACGACACAGCTTTCATAACTATTATTCCAGTGTTTCTTTCACAGGAATGCCCGGGAGTTATTACCTCTAGGCTGAGTCAACTACCCTCCGAAGTAAAAACAATAAGTATCGTAACAAGATTCATTCATTGTTATATTACATCCTACGTGGTAAAGGGAACAAGAAACCTTGGAAATGTGCAAAAGCAAATTTTTAGCCAGTTACGCACAAGAAAAATTTTCCTTGTGGTACGTATTAAAGTTTTTTCTGACACTGAACAATTTTGCTGAAGGAGCTAGTATTTCTGAAAGCAAAAGCCTCAGGTTGCTGGTACATAGGACGACGTAATGATTTATCAAAAGAACAGGACTTATTAAAATGGGACTTACGCGACAAATATTCCCTGTACCTCTGTATTTGTGTGTGTTCGAGTGTGGGCCCCATATATGAAATTTTACGAAAATCTGATTATTTTTACAATTATGACATTACGTACTGCCACCATTTTCGATATTTTAATTCGACATCATTGGCCTCGGAATTGAGCTCAGCATCTCCCCAAACCCATACATACGAAACGTCACAAAAATATGATGATTTTTAACAATTAACGCATTTTGCGCTGTCGCCATCTTCGATTTCTTATTATAACATTTATCGTTTCTGGACTGAGCTCAACGCTACTTCAAATCCACACACAAGAAATTTCACAAAAATATATGACATTTCATGCCGGTGCCATCTTGCATTTCAAATTTAACAATTTTAATTTCATGAAAATCTGAAGACATTTAAAATTATGACATTTCGCGCTGACGCCATTTTGGGTTTTTGAAATAAACATTTTTGGCCCCGAAATTGACCTCTGCGTCCCTCCAAACCTATACATGTGAAATTTTATGCTAATCCGATCTGATGGATTTTATCGATACGACATTTTGAGCTGTCACCATCTTTGATTTACAATTTCAACGTTTTTGGAGTCGGAATTGAACTGAGTGCCTTTTTAAACACATACGCATGATCTTTCTCCCAAATCTGATAATTTATAACAATTCAGACACTTTGTGCTGCATCTTGCATTTATCTTTACATGTTTGGTCACGAAATTGAACTTAGCACATCTTTAACTCCCACATATTAATTTTTTATGAGTTGGATGATTTTTACCAATTTTGACATCTTGGATATCCAATGTCAACCTATTTGGCTTGGAATTGAACTGAGCGTCTTTTGAAAGCCCCAGATATGAATTTCCTTGTACGTAGATCAAGATGTTACCATCGTACTTACAAGGGAAGTATTTGAGTTCGAACATTACTTTATTTGTTAAGACGTATATGTATTCGCACCCCGATGCTGATAATGCCTGCAAAGTAGTTCGACCTTGTAAAGCCTCGTTTGTCCGCTAGAGTGCATTTAATTTTGGAGCAAGCGGGAGACAGCCGCTGCAATGAATCCTGTAGTTTCGGTTTCAACAGGCATTTACTACTCAAAATATATAAATAAACATACATGACAGTGCTGATAAAGACTGCAAAGCCACTGTACGATGTAACAAATAGTTTGGCATATATAGGCCAGCATATGTCTTCACAAGTGCAAGTGAGGCTTTCTACAAAGGAGTAAAACAGAAGGGAGAATCAAAGAGGCTACACGGAGCAATCGTCAAAATCACACTCCGTGGACACGGTGGAAAATGTCATTTTATTTTACACCCTCGAAATTGCTAACAGTTACGGATAGGGACGTACGCAGCAGCGAGTGGTCCTTACAGTCCGGACACCAACACCGAAATTAAGACTTTTAGTGGAATAAATATCATTTTTGGCAACATTGCATGCATTTTACGTAAATTTCTCACCCAGACAGACCTCGGGCTCCCTTTAAAGGCGCAGAACCCCTGTCTCAAACCAACTTCTGGATACGTGCTTGACAGTGCAATTGACATCGCGCTCGTGGAGTGTTCTTTTGAAAGTATACTGGGTAATCCCGTCTTTATCATAAAAATGCATTCAGTAACCCACATCCAGCTGTCTGCTGTAGCGAGCAGTATTTTCTCGCTACAAAATGTATCATTTACTCAGTTTCTGGTCCCATCTTGGCCTAAAAATTGTAATGTTTATCTATTATAAAGGACTTGTAACATTGCTCGCTGGTGACGCCGCTGCTGAAGTCACGGAGAATTTTGAACTCCGGAGTCAGAGCGACAGTGGTTATGACCGTAGAGGGAACCATTGAACATGGTTCTTTCAACTTTGAAATTTGTCGGTTAAATCCATAAAGTAGTGACATGTGATTAAGATCCCAGAAACAAGGAAGTGTTCTTCAATAACTTGGTTTAAGTTTAATTTTGGAGATTCAATATGGAGCCAATTTAAATCAGAAGTTTAAGAAGAAAGAGGAGTCTTTAACTAAGGCTGGTGAACACAGTAAACTCGAGGTCCCCGTTTGAAGGAGGTTGAGTATATAATGGTTTAAAAATGAATTAAATTTACCTCACCGCTTCAAAAGAATAAACTCAATTAAAAACTAATTAATCGCATTAAGATGAGGTAAGTGAATCAATTAATAACAATATTATTTGCCAGTTGTGGAATAAAGTTGTGCGAGGAGAAAACGTGGTCTGGAATGGTCCAGACATTAAAATGGCAACGCTGGTAAAATAAAATTAATCATGAGCTTGCTTCCATTTAAGACGTTTAGTTAAATACAATTTCAATGATTAATAATTATAACTTGTTCAGGCTGTAGTTCAGTTAGTGGCCCAATACCGGTGAGGTCACTCTACATAGTTCGTCGAGGAGTTGGCGATAGAAACTCTCGTGGTGTGAATGAATGTGAATTGGGGTTAAGAGTGTTGCCCAGAATGATATTCAAGGATGTTTTTGTGGAATGAATGTTTGAAGTCGGGTTAGGTTAAGTTGGTACTTGTACTTTGCTAAATATGATGCGCTGGTAAATTGAGTAATTTATATTTGTTATAGCCATTGAAAGGGCAAAGGTTTGAAAGTGGTTTGTATTTTGCGTCGCTGTGCGGAATTTGATGGTCGGCAACCTGGAAAGTCAGGTTAGTTCTGACAGGAAATTTGCGAGTTTATTTTGCGTTTGAAATTGTTTGGTACAGTCCTACAATTAATTCCAGGACATTATGTGGTTCGTCTTTGTTCTTCGTTGATTTAGGTCCTTGGTCAGAGAATTTGAAAATGTAGTTTGGTTGAGTCTTTGTAAAGGCGGGTTAGGTTCACTGCGGAAGTCAAGGATCTAGAGAGTATCAAAATTGGATTGGGTTGTGAGTACGTAGCGTGTTCGTTTGGCTTGAAGGTATTTTGATTAAAATTTGTTGGAACCTGAGATTGAATGGTTGAGTTTGTGGAGAGAGCGATAGCGGGTTGTCCAGATAGTGGGGCAGTCTTGCATGTTTGTCCCAGTTATGGATCACTTGTTGGAATGTTGAATGAAATTGTTTCAGTGCTGTTTTTGAATGTGGAATCGGGGTTGAACTGAACCATTGCCTTTTTAAATAAACATATAGATTGAGTATTAGTTAAATTTGAAACAATAACTTTTTCAAAGTGAGTAAGGACTTGTGAGGACAATTATTATTGTATCTGAGATTGAAAATTTAAAACTAAGGTTTGTTTTGAATTACAGGAGAAGTCGGTTGAACTTTGTAAACTTCAATACCTAAATATTTCTTGAAATATTCTTGACTTGGAAATTAAATTTGATTTGAGGCTTGAAATATTTTAATAATAATTGGACATTAATTGATCCCTGCTTTAAGTAAAGCTAGCTTTGATAAGTCAAGTTAGGGGGTCTATAAATAAAGTGAATTGTCAGGGATAATTTTTCGGAATAAATCCCCTCCCCCCTTTAAGGGACTAAATTAAATTGATTTTGATAACTCTTGGTGTTATAGAACAAATCCACCCACCCACCCCTTAATTCTCTGAGCGTAGACCGAAGGAGTGGGAAGTGGGCTAGCTTGAGATTATCTGATTTTTGTTGTTTACTAATGGAACACTACCTTGTTGACGGAAAAATTGAATTTGTTTTTTTTTTATTTCTTATTCATTGATTGAAGTCTGTGTGTACAATAAATGTCATTATGGTTTTTTCGAGTTAGATATAATTGAATTGTTGTTTACCAAGGAAATTACTATGATTATATTACGGATTTAATTAATATTGGACTACTTTGAAATGTTTTTGAATTTAATTATGTATTCCTGGATCAGTGTCTGAGTTTGTGAATTTCGAGTAAGTATGTACAGGTGTTGGAAAAAGGCGAGAGATTTGTTAATAAAGTGCATCGATTGGAGCCAGGATTTATTTTTTTTTAAAGGAAACCTAGTATTTGGCCGACATTTTTCGACGACCATATTGCCTTTAGGGTGTCTTGAGTTTCCGCGGCGTCTCATTTTTTTAATTTTTCGATTTCTCTACTACGTAGGCATGCTCAGGTTACACTGCTCTAGTGTATCGTCCTACAAGTTGCAATATGAGTGGCAGGCATCTGGGTATACAGTACCATAAACTTTCATAAATTTCATGAGTGCAGCTGAAGCGGTATTTGATTTCGCGCCCATAGAGTGTGTTGTCGATGCTTGCTCTGATGCATCTTTTCTCTTTTGTGCCTACTGCTATTCTCCTTCTGTTTTACTCACTTTGTAGAGCACTCTCACTTACATATGTAAAGACATATATCGGCCTATATGTGCCAAACTATATGTTATATCGTACAGTGGCTTTGCAGCCTTTGTCAGCACTGTCAGGTCTCCTCCTGTATATATTTTGAGTAATAAATGCATGTTCAAACCGAAATTACGGGAGTAATTGTAGCGGCTGTCCTCGGCTTGCTATAAACTTTAACGCCCTCTAGCAGGCAAATGAGGCCTTACACGGACTAATTACTTTGCAGGCATTATCAGCAGGTATGCATTCATATAACACATACGCATTTTGTTACATAATCGTATAATATATATATATATATATATATACATATCGATAGTATAACATAAGTGTTTGTTAATATACGAGCAATATAACTTGCCTACACGTCTTTCATAATCTGTCAAGGTCTGAATGCCTTGGATAAGATACCAGGCCATAAGAAACAGGAAAATTCCTAGGTTGTATCACGATTTTCTCCACGACATTTTTGCGATATTTCTGTTTCCGTACTTCGTCATCTGATTGACTTTCCAATGTACAAGCATGTACAGACTTAAAAAGACTCATGTACAAGAATGTTGAACACATCACTTGTTTGTATTTAGGTGTGCCCTACTTTCCCTTTTTAATCATTAACCACCAAGCCCGTATGGACACAATTCTCGTAGATACGTTAAATTTTTAAACAGTTGGGCGAATCTCGGAACATTCCAGACAGACTTGTCACAACTCTTGTTTCTTCTAACGTGAGCCTCGATGCGATTATTTCCCCAAAGCACAGATATATAGTGACATGTGTGTTATACTATGTTTAGAATCTTGCTTAAACTCCCTTTGTTATATATAGTACGCAAGGTGTCTCGTAGCGAACATCAAGTACCGTTAAATACGACAACAGATTACTGAGTTTAAGTGATAACATAATTATAATTCACCTGTAGATGCCAACATAAATGAAATGCTTTCCAATTTCAACAAAATTATAGACAGTTATCGGCTAAAAGTGATGCTATTTGGCGCTCAAATGTTCCCATTTGTCAATAGTCCTCATAGTCCAGGCAATATAGATTTTATATGGACCTTACCTGTAAAAAAATCATGGTAATTCTGGAAATAACCTTACTTTATGTTTTTTGGGTAGCTGAATCTGAATGTTTAAATTCCTACCAAAAATTCTCCCGCAAAAAAAAAATCAGGTCTTTTGAAAAAATTCTTTGTTTCTTGTAATGCCGGAACAAATACCTAAAAATTCGGAAAGAAGACACAATTTGCAACACAAAAGGTCCTTCACATGTGGACGTAGAACAAACCGGGGTGCGCTAGCACGCATCGGAAAATGCACTTACACGCCGTAAATCTCCTTTCGCTAAGTTCCTGACTCTCTCAAAACACAAATTGAACAGCGACTACGCATGCGCGTGGACCTCATTAATGAGCAATGAGTTATTTTAATTATATCAAACGAATTAATCACCAGTTTTGGTCGAAAACTAAACATTTTCCAAACATAATCAAATAATGTTTGTTGTTCTATCGGGCAAGATTTGACAACTACTCAATCATTATAATCGACTGATTGGTTGATCGGTCGGTAAACCAAGGTATTATTAATGTTTTCTAAAAATTGTAACTCTCTACTGTCTATTATTTCAATTAGATTTCCTTAACCATTGCATGACATGTTTTCCAGATGTACCGCAGAAAAGTCCATATGCAATATAAAAGGTAAAAATGTTGTTTCTTTACATTTTGTTTATTTGAAATTTAACTTTGTACATGACAAGTTTACATTACATTTTGACTCACAGAAGCCTGAGCTTGTGAGTCTTATTCTCGAATTATCATTAGTCTGTTGTCTGGTTATCCATAACAAATTATTTACATAATATTGCTTCTACATCGTTGTCAGTTAGGCTTTCTAACCAACACAAAATAAGTTTTTTAAACTGGTTTGTTTGTTTTTCTTTTCTAATATAGGTGTTTTACTGTAAATTTTTGGTACAAGGTAGTAAGTTTATCACCGTGCATCACCGGTTTATATTTTGTAAGTGAAATGCTGAATTGTTTGAAAACTACTTCATTGGCTTTGCTTCTCCCGTGAAGTTCAATGATTTAAAGGAGTATAATTGCTGACCTCCACATTGTAGATGGTTGCACCAAAAGTCAATGATCACCTGTTGGGGAACAACGTTGATTCTAAAATCTGTTCATGTACCATGGTATTCTAATTACAATAAGTTAGTCATTTTAATAATTGCGTAGTTGCCAACTCTTACAGCTGAAAAGCAAAAGTTAGTTCAATTTAATTTGGATAATGTCTTCTTTTCGACAAAGACTAGTGAACTCGTTTAGTAAAGTTAAAATAACTCATTGTTCATTAATTAGGCCCACGCGCATGCGTAGTCGCCTGCTCAATTTGTGTTTTGTGAGAGTCATGATATTAGCGCAAGCAGCCCCGCGGCGACAAGGTGCATTCTCCTATGGGCGCTAGCGCCCCTCGTTCAGCCTACGTCCTGCACATTCCAAGATTCTTTCTTTGTTGAAAATTGTGTCAACTTTCCGAATTTCTAGGTATTTTCTCCGAATTACGAAAGAAACATTTTTCTAAAAGACCCACTTTGAGGGGTGTTTTTTCTTCTTCAAAATTTGGGGGGATCCAGCAAAAAATTTTGTGGGAAGTTAAAAATTCGGATTCAGCGATCCAGAAAACATAAAATACACCTATGTTTAGAACTACCATGAACTTTCCCAGGTAAAATCTTATATTGCCTGGCCTATCATGTCACGCTGCTAGATTCGCTTTTGTTTTTGCGCCAAAATCATGTTTGAGTGCTGCCATCTAAGCGGCCACTCTTAGTATTGCAATTCCACCACGAGACATGAGTTTCAAAATCTCGATATGTGGAGGGTCACCTCACCAAATTAATCTCCGCCGATTTGTTATATTTATAAGTGATAACTAAATTTCATCATCAGTTGGATAATGTATTGTAGTGTAATGATTTATGTGTAGTTCAATAGTGTCAGCGTGGACAATTTGGTAGTTCAGTATTGGAATCGAACTGTTCGACTTACGTTAGGATTTTCAGACCGGCGAACTGAATTGATACTATCGTCCACTATTTAATCGATACGTGCAATCGTAAATTCCTTGAGGTCTAAATTTAGTAATTGTATTTTGGAAGCACTTTGCTACATGCTATTTGTATGGAATTTTACTTCAATTTGTATTCTATGGTTAATTTTTGCGACATCTGTTCAAGGATCAAGGCAGTAACTATTTTGTTCCAGTAATGTCGTATCATTTGCACGTGGCAGAGAAGTCACATAATTCTGGTTCAATCTGTATTAATGAGCATATTTCATTATGTGTGTGAGGATTATTGCCCAGAGAATATTTAGTTATAATAATTAGAATGAGCTTGTATTGTTTAGGAATAGTCATTGAAGAAAATTGTTGGTGACAAGTCTTAGACAGAGGGAGAAACCATTTAGCACGAATTCTTTTCACTAGCAAGTTACATAAAAAAACACGTTTTATGTAATAGTAGCTCTTTAGTGCTTGAAAACTGCTTTCGGGAAATAACCTGCAAAATACAGAATTTTGGTCAATGGTATCATTAGGTCTTCGTCGAAACATCTCAGCTCTGGTAATATATGTAAGCTGTAAGGCAATAGATTTTACGGCTGGAAAATTTACAATGAAAGGATGGGAAATGTATGAAAGTAATGAAACTTTAATTTTTACCTAACAACGTAATGATATTAAATGAGGAGGCTCTATATGATAACATGTCCATATTTATATTTAATCACATTGAATATAAAGGGTGAGAACAGTGTAAATGTATGGACCTGGTATTAGAGTATTACGCTGTTGTTGTTGATTATTGCACTGTTGATAATTAATGCAATTTTTTGAAAGGTATTCTCAATTCAAGCTACCTACTTACGTTATGCCAGTTTCTCAAGTTAACAAAACATATTGACGGGGGGTTTCGACAACTGGACCCCATTTATTGTAAGTAGGTTGCCAAACGTGTGCCTTGCACTAAATTCTCGTGTGGTATAACCCAGAGATTCGCGAACGAGTGTTGGGATGATCAGGGGGTTCGTTTTACTCCCCTTAGTTGTGTAATATGGAAGTGTATCGAAGTGGGTATTTATACCGGCTTCTTGGAACTGGGTGCACGGGTAACAGGTAGCCACATACAGATGGTGTTGGGGTATTTCAAGGGTCGTTGTAGTACACACTGTTACAATACTTATATAAAATAGAATTGTCTGTGAATATATTATCTTAACAGAAACGCATCATCCCATTGGAAAATCTGCCATTTTCAAAGCATTATGTAAGATACATTAAAACCACAAAAATGTGTTAGCTCTGAGCTACTTAGCAGAATTTATTTGTCATGCTTCTAGCACAATTTATTGCCTCCGATAAAGTAGTAATTGAATAAAGAGGTTCACTTTAACACTAGTGTATTTTGATGTTATGACAAAATTTGATAAGTCAGTATTAACTGATCTACCTTTAAAGAAAATAATACTAACCCAATAGTTCCAAGAATCCGAACAGTAACTCCCGTATGTATCTGATTTTGGGAAAGTTCATCATTGCTGCCAAAAATACTTTTCCAAATCTTATTCTGAAACAGCAAAATAAGTTATAACACTATTTGTTCAAAACTTTAAACATAATATATAATGGATGATAATATTACTTTACAATAACACAAATAATTGATGAAATTGTACTCAATTCATTATCTAGTTTAACTTACCTTAACCCATTGGTAATGGGAAATTGTAATTCAAATCAATTCAAAGACCTTAAAGCCATTCTTTTATTACAAACAATAATTTGCTTTCAATGCTAATTCCGACAAATTTGATGAAAATTATCTTTTAGCCTTTCACAAATAATACCGTGTATGAGGGTTCATCAAAATTAGTATAACAATACATTCACGAAAACATTTTTTAACATTGGGATATAATAATATTAATGTTTTACAAAATATCATTTTAAAGCTATGTTACATGGTCTAATGTAACTCAAATAGAATTAAAAAATGTCAGTAAAAGCTAATTCATGTAATATAATTTCCTCTTATTTCGTACGGCAGAGTTGTCAGCTAGAGCTTTACCTATATCTCAATCACCGTCAGTGAGAATATAAAGATTCTAGATATCTTACTATGAACACTTACTAAATCCAGTTTTTGCTCCTTTTTGCCACTATTTGGAAACAAAACGTTTCTTCGACTTACTTTCAAAACCTCCTAAATCCTTGAAGACTACAGTGGCATCTATTAATAACTATTAAAATATCATAATTCTGTCTGCAAGGTACTTGGATTAAACAGTTTTTGTGCCTCCTGAAAATGCTCAAAAGGATCTAATAGGTTTTAAAAGTAAGCCATACTCTGAAAATAACATTAGAAATAAAAGAAACACAATGCTAGTAAAATAGCTCAAACATACACAAAAATACATGCATATATATAAACATTTGAGATTTTCTGATACCCTAAGCATTTTTAGTATCTTAGAGAAACATATGAAGCATTGAGATGGGATTTCTGCACACTATCATATTGTCCTAAAGTGTGTTGTATTTTTTTTCATTTAATATGTTTTACTCTGCATGGTTAAACATTTAACTGAGAGCATTCAAACGGAACTAGTGTAATTTGTCGGAATTTCCCACCCACCTGGTGCATTTCGGCATTTTATTTAGGCACATCCTCTAATATGTAACTCGTGTAAACACATTTAAACGTTAAACAATTGTTACTATGTACTCAGTAACGTTTTTCGATGAACTTATATTGCATGTGGAAATAACATCCAACAGATTACCTTAAAATAAAATAATTTCAAAGTGACTAAAATTTAAAGGAAGTTTTATCACATCGCTATTTCTCCTCGCTAATTCTAGGAACGAAACCACAGAAGAACTGGAATCAAATCAACTCAAATAACGCTGTGATGCTAATGGTTCGTGTACAGTTTCACAAGGAATGACTGATGGAGAATCTGTACTTTCGGGGATTTTATTAGGATCTACTCGGTAAATACCAGAAGTTTCAAATCTACTTTTAGTCCTGTTCTGAAAGAATCTAACTGAAAAAATATCTGCTCAGTCCACTATTGATCGGGAATGTTTGACTTCCTCCAAAATTCGATTTATATATATACATACATACATACATATATATATATATATATATATATATATATATATATATATATATATTTCCCTATTTGACTTTCCCTTAACGTGTATCGCAGAACATCAACCAATTTTGGAGTTGTTACGTGGTAAGATTTCCCATTTTTTACTACATGAAAGCTGAAGGCATCGTATTTGCTACAAGAGTATTTTAGATGTCCTCACGAACCATTCCATTAGTATGGAATATAGAAGCACATTAGTTTCTAGAGTTTGCCCCACTGACCAAATTGCTCTGTTAAGTGAAACGATCTAAACTCCGCTCCGCTCCCTTTTGAGTAAAAGGAAAAACGTGTTGTTCATCTTTGTGTGTTGTCTTATGTCAGTGGTCAAGTAGTGTTACGTCACAGAATCCCCACGAAAAACATTAGTTTTCCATTCATGGGGTAAAGGATGGTCAGAAAATGGATGCATTGTTGATATCTCTAAATGCAGAAAAACTGCAGTTAAGACCTTTTCGCATAGCACGGTAGTACGGTTAATTAAATTACCTGTCCACACACTTAGTTTCATACTTTAATCGTGTGAAATAACTTTGAAATTCATGATCAACTCTCCATCATAAAATCTAATGAACGTAGTCTTGTATTTAAAACAGTCATTTTTCGCATGTTTTCTAAACAACTTACTATACAAATATGGATTCTGATCCTTTCCAAATATAAAAGAAATTAAATCAGAACAAAGATATAACGAATTTTATGGGAGGTAAAGGCTTCTTCTGAAAAAAATTAACAGCTACCCCCACAATTCCTCTCTCAAAAAATTCGATTCAATATTTTGAGCCCCTTTTGACCTATGAAGGACTTCGAGCACAATTATAAAAAAAAATATTTTGAGATGTCTCTTTAACCCACAATAACATACTTTTTCCAACATTTTACCTCGTATGCGCCATGGTCAAAATTACCCGAAACCAATTATAAGGGGGCCATTTCAAAGATATATGAATGTATTGATGTAACGGATTCTATATTTTGCATATTTGTTACCTGAATAAACTAGAAATCACACCTGAAAGTCGCCAAATGATCTGAGGCCCCATTGGGTGGCCCCTGACGCCCCCACCCCACCCTCAGTTTGGGCCACAGTGAAACTGTTGATATTCATCAACTTTTTATCAATTTATACTCTTGTCTCCTTCAACAAACAAGACCAAACACGAAATAATGAATCATGGTTATTCCAGGTATACGAACCTGGAATATACTTACATTAAAACAGTACCGAATGCATCAGTGGGTGTGGCATTAAGTATAATTATGAATTACAGAAAAAAACTATGCCAATAGAAGGCACACGATATACAAAAGAATGTAAGGAATTTGTAATTATGTACAGTAAATAATATGTAACAGTTAACGTATTGTATGGATAGAATATGAATTAATATAACATAAAAAAACTAATGTCATTATTTTTTAAAAGAAAAAACTACTCGTAATGGAAACAGAACTCGTGATCCTCTGAATACTAAATGCACGTACTAGACAATTATGCTACGAAGACTGAGAACCGGCGCTGCAATAAAATTACTAAAAAACACTACCTTCCCTTATAATAATAATAATAATACCAAAGTAAAAACGATGCTAAAGCGAACGATTTATCGCGAAAAAAGAAATACTGTCAGTGAATAAATCACGTGATTATATTAGCTACTCAAAATCTCGTTCCTTTTGAAGTCTTGAAGCTCATTTTCCTACGTGCTAGTGAGTTATCTGCAGGCTTTCGTTCAGAAAATTTGACCCGGTGGGGGGGCATTTCAGAGAACCGGGAGGGCGTTACTCGTACAATTAGCATTACAACAGTAGAATAAATAGTAAACTACAATTTTGTCCAGGGAGCGACATATTCCCTCCGGCGGGTTAATATTTTGAGTGTTGTGTGAATTGTGTTGACTGCTGACGTAATATTCAAATTGACTAAGACGAATTCTAAAACAAATGACTCAAAATGCTGCCTTTTCACCAAATACATCAGAAAATCCTCTGGCACACCGAAACGTATTGCATCAGCAGCAGACGTAGCTGAATTTTCTCCAGTTGTCAATGAACAAATTGTCTTTAGAAACATTGTTTGTGGTAGTTGTCGTGTGTTGAAGCATAAAAAACGCAGATTAAATACAATCTCCCAGGTAGGTGAATCAAGTTCTCTATTTTGTTGCTCACAATCAAACATTGAAGATCCATGTTTGGAAGTAAATCTCTCAGTTTATAAACACGTTGAATGTATAGAAATCGAGCTGAAGAGAACCATCTCTACTCATAGGCATTGCTGCATTTGTGATGCTGCTAATGTTTCTCTCATAGTGATTCCTGAAGTAGCGCGTATGCAATGCCTCACCACAACACGCATTTATATTCCCAATGACAATCCATGCTGCTCGAAGCATATCATAGATCAGCGTTTTTACGAGGAAGATCTATTCAAGATAGAAGTGTATTCGAATTGGGTACAATCTGACCATATGAATTGAGCTACATCAGTTGGCTATGAAATGCGATAAATCATTATCAGATCAGATAGGAAACTTTCAGATTACAGAGGAGAAACTCCGTGTTTTACTGGCTTAAGTTTCAGAGGAAGCAGACTCAATTGGCTACTCACCCATTCATACGCAATGCAAGCTTGCATGTAAATCAGCTTTAAGGACTGCTTTCCTCGAAAGCTCGCGATTAGGGTAAGCAGTCAATTGAAGCACGTGTTTTATTACGTAATACGGAGAACACGCAATAAAACACGTGCTTTGCTTGCTACTCACCAAACTCGCACGAAAGCAAGATTTCTTGAAAAGTGCCCTTCCGTTTCTCTGTCTTCACATATTTATTAAATTTCTGTATTACTTCGATTAGTCCATATGTTCTTGTAGATTAAGATCACTGGTTGCAAGAGTAGAAACGGTATTAGATGTATCTATTTTACTTTCTAAAAATTGTTCAATTTGTGGTAACTTGGAGCTTCTTGCTAACAGCCTGTAGCTCCAGAATACTTAGACTATATGCCATTTTTTGCATGTTATTTTGAACTACATGGATTACTGACTATTCGATTGGATTATATTGGTGTTCATTTCTACAATGATATGAAACCTAAACTAATGCATGAACTATTTTACAGTTGACTGGTAATGATATTTTTATTTATTTTCGAATCATGTGCTTTACTTCACTTCAATATATTTTGTGCTGAAAATAATAAGTTTCCATTACAAAAAGTTTACATACTGAACCATATAGTTCGGTGGAGAAGAGGCAATTATTAGCCGAACCATGGTTTATATATATATATATATATATATATATATATATATATATATATATATGGTGTAGTAAAAGTAATCCATTATTTTTGCATGACATTGAAGGCTTGACTTACCATAGTTAGAATGATCCGATTTAGATCACATATGTGCCGTTTTGTTCGATAACGTGTTGCCATTTGGAGGGTAATATCATGATGCCTCTCTCATAGAAGCCCTTGTCCCTATAGGCAAAAAATTGAGACAGTCGATTTTCACAAGCCTCTCTTGAAGGGAATTTTCCACCAGCAAACGTGTTCCCCATGGACAGGAACAGATGGTAATCACTCGGTGCCAGGTCCGGACTATAAGGTGGATGCATAAGAACATCCCAACAAAGCTCCCGGAGCTTCTGGTGAGTCACTGTCAATGTGTGTGGCCTGGCGTTGTCCTGGTGGGACACAATGCCTCTCCTATTTTCCAAAGCTGGGCGCTTCTGGGCGATTGCTGCCTTCAGACGGTCCAATTGTTGACAGTATAGTTCCGAGTTAAGAGTTTGGCCGTAGGGGAGCAGCTCATAGTAGATAATTCCCTGCCAATCCCACCAAACACACAGCATACCCTTCCTGGCCGTCAATCCTGGCTTGGGCACCGTTTGCGCCGGCGCACCGCGCTTTGACCACGACCGCTTTCGCTTGACGTTGTCGTAAGTGGTCCACTTTTCATCACCAGTCACCAACCGCTTCAGAAATGGGTCGCTTTTGTTGCGATTCAGCAGCGATTCGCAGATGGAAATTCGGTCCATGAGGTTTTTTTGCGTTAACTCGTGTGGCACCCGTACATCAAGCTTCTTTGTGTATCCAACCTTATGCAAATGGTTCCACACGGTTTTTTGTGCAATGTTTAGCTCTTGGGCAATCGAAACAGTGCTTACAAGACGGTCGGACGCGACAATGTCCTTGATTTTATCGACATTTTCGACACTTGGCCTTCCAGTGCATGGTAAATCTTTCACATCAAAATTACCGGAACGGAATCGACGAAACCAAAATTGCGCGTGACTGGCTGTTACAGTATCAGGACCATAAACACTATTCACATTTGCAGCCGCCTGGCTTGCGTTTTCGCCTTTATCGAAGAAAAACT
>JAGDQP010006985.1:6592-47335 GCA_022664845.1 Lepisma saccharinum | reverse complement strand
AGGAAGCTGTATGCACACCAAGTTACAATATTAAGTGCAGGTTGGACCTATAAAAATACTGGTTCTTTCCTCCAGGAGAATTATCTCACTGTACGCCTAATAGTTATACAACCAACATGGTAGTTCAAATACCCACCAAAACATGGCATTCGAAGATATTCCTCCATTTGGAGGAAGAAACAATGAGTTGTTCGATAGCCAAAATTCCAATCACGTTAAGTTCTAAGAGATAGGAATTAGTGCAAACAAAAGGAAAATAATAATAAGTGCATCATGCAGGAATCATCATTACGCAATGTAACAAAACTTGCGGAATATAAGGAAATAAAGGAATTTTTTACGCTTACGAATATACAGTATGCGTCTCTCCTATTTCCTATCTCTTTCTCTCTCTCTCTTTCCCTATTCTTTTCTCTCTCTGTCATGTTTTTTCTCCCCTTATGGAATAAATATCTATCAGGAACAATTGTGAACATCATTTACAGTGCTTAATTCCTTGAAGAAAATATTTGAAAATCTAGGCGGGGAATCGAACCGAGAACCTTGAAAATGAGAATCTCACACGCTGTCAACTTAGCTTTTGCTCTAGCCATTGTCCTCTTTGCTTCCTTATTAGCCGCTTTAAAGTAATATTTATTATCTTCTGTCCCTGAGGTATCATATATAGTTTTAGCTTTCTTCTTCACTTTAATAGCTTCTTGCACTTCCTTATTCCACAACCATATCTCATTTCGTGCACGGAGCTCTATCTAGAAGTTCTGTCCAAAGTCTTCTCTGCGGACGTTAGCACGATCCTACTGTTCACATTCCACCATTTTTGCACATTCTCTTCATACAGATTTACTCTTTCTATAACCTCTTCTCTGAACAATTTTCTTTGTGTATCTTCTTTCAGTCTGTACCATATAATTTTGGGCTCTCCATTTCGCATCCTATTATTTATACCTGCAAACTTCTAGTCCACACTCACCATTCTCTGTTGTATGGCCACGCTTTCACCATTTATTACCTTGCAGTTCTTACAATTCCTTAAGGTGTTTCTTCGGCACTGGATGAAATAGATTTGGCTTTTTTTCCACTACTGTTGTAAGTTAAAAGATGTTCTTTTTTCTTCAGAAAAATGTAGTGCAATTTGCCAGATTGAATGTCGTTACTCTTTCTCCTTCTTCGTTCCTATCTCCCACACCCCAGCCACCGTGGATCCTCTCAATGCTTTCTGTGCTCCTTCCTATGTCAATTCAAGTCGCTGCCCATAATTACTCTTTCCGCTGCGAAGTTCATGGTCCAATTGCTCCCACAATTCCATGATTTCTCCTCCTCGCAGCCGACTTGCGGAGCATATACACACACTACATTGATCATTTCACCCGTACATATCCTCATACTCATAACTCTGTCATTCCTTCTATCTACACTTACTACACTAAAAATACATATCCTGATACTCATAACTCTGTCATTCCTTCTATCTACACTTACTACAGTATCTTTCAGATCTCTTGAAAGAACAATACCTATGCCGTTCCTTCCATGTTCATTTGCTCCACTATACAGCAATTTGCAGGCGCTTCATAGCTCTCTTGCCTTATTTCCTTTCCATCTTCTCTCTTGCACGCACATAAGCCGTAACTTTCCTCTTTCCAACAACTCTGCAATTTCTCTTCCTCTTCCACTCATGGTCCCAACATTTAGTGAGCCTACTCTGAAACTCACGTGGACTAACTACTTTAACCGACTCCGTTCTCTACTCGGTAGCCCTCGCTCATTTTTCACAGAAGCCGGGCGAATCCCTGTGCGTCGCCTACGGGGTACGCCCTAGCATTTTCCGAGTCTTCATTTAGATGACTCATAGTACATATGGTTTCGGCACAGCTTTTATGCCCTTCCTGACGTCAATCCTCCGAATTTGCTAAGTTGAGCTCGATTACCTTCCCAGTGGCTGAGTTAGCGGTATGCGTAGAAGGATGGAGTCTAAAAACATTTTCAGATATGGGTGGTACAATACCATTATATCCCTTTCCCGTAGAAGTTGCAAAACATTGGCGTTACTACATAAACAGGTTCAATTTAAAATCTTATACATTGCAGAAACATTTATTTTAAAAGAAGGTTTATGATTTTAATAATATTGCTATTTAGTAATGAACTTTAAGAATTAATACGTAATGCTTAATGGTTGTATTTAATGGAACGTATAAAGAGGAATCTCTGTTAACGAAATGAAAGATTGAACTAAGGTATCTCTGCTATAACAGAAATTAATTGAAAATGAAGTATTTAAAAATTACTATCAAATATTGTGTTTATTTCAATCGATCGTTTGTCTGAAATTTCATTCTGAACATTCAGTCGAATTACTATACAATACTATGTCGAACTTTTACTAATAATTGGTGATAACAGTAAAGATGAAAGGTTTTTGAGGGATGTATAGTATCACTTACCGAAATATCGAATGGAACAAAATAAACCAGCAATTGAACATTCGTTATATTTTCCTGAAATAATAAAAAAAATAAATGTTGGTTTTAATTATATTGATTTTAGGGAATAAATCGATTATATTTCATAAACTTTCCTTATACATTGAAACATCAATAGCCAGAGACCGCATGATGATTCCATTTTTTACCTACTCCAGATTGATCAATCCCTTGAGTAATTACTCAGTATCAAAACGACTGTTTTAAATTTAATTCAAATAATTAGTGATACCCCGTAGCTACAAATAAATGCTGCTTATCAAGTTCGAAAACGAAATTGATCAGTCACAATTATGTTAATAAATATTGTTTTGCTAAGGAATCATAAATAAATAACTGTAAGAACATTCTGTATATTTGACATATGAATACAAAATTAATACTGACTGATTAGACTGAAAGTAGCAAAACATTTGTATTAATATTGCATTTCCTTCGTTTTCGTGCACATCTCGTGCAAATATGAAATAATATATTTTTCAGCAAGTGGTACCTTCATGTAAATATTATCTGCAGGTATCTTACTCAATTTTGAGTCCAAATCGATAAATATCAAACATATCAAAATAAATTGTTTTGCATCGAAAACCTTTCAATATTTGATTTTTTTAATGGCTGTAGATTAAGGAAGTAAGCATCTATTTAAAAGAATAAACAATTGTAATAGTATGTGGAGAACATAATGATGTATTCACTTTAGATAACAACGAACAAAATGTTTACCCCAAAACATGAAGAAATATTGCATCGGTGCACTCTTTGATGGGATTTTTTAAAATAGAAAACGAAGTTAATTTATTGAAACATTGCAACAGATTTCGCTATAAATATTACAAACATCATTAGTTGTGAAGGATTTACGAACTGCACATATACGGGTTACCTGTAGTTAAAATATATTATTATAACTCTGTTCTTTTAGCCAGACTTGAAAAATAACATGGTTCTACTTTTCTTTGGAGGCACAAACATACTGACAAGTTTGCTCTTCGCTTTCAAGAATATGGATTTAGGTCTCTGGATAACATCAAGGGTCCTTACCCGCTTAGCTCGTCTATACGTTCCAAGAAAATAATTCAACTTCTTGATGTATTAATATTAAATAATACAATTACGTTATATATTTAGTTATTGAATTATAACATGTCTGTACAATTTTAAGAAAAATAACTAAAGCTGAAGAACAATTTAACTATTCTGAAATGCCAAAAGTCATGAGATAGAGGGAGGGAAGTAGCTGATAGCGTGATAACATCACGGCGAACAAGTCCAACGCCGCGAAGCAGTTGCAGTGTGGTCAGTTGGACTTCTGTGCATACAGTGAAACATCGTGTACCGTGGTGATGACAAGTCGACGTGAATTATCGCCGTTTGAGCGCGGCGTGATAGTTCTTGCTAGATGAATGTGGCATTCCATTTCGGAAGTCGTCCAAACATTGTGACAGTCCGGACAGTGTGAAGGATGGACCGTGAGTACCGCACTGGAGGCATTATAACCCATCAGGGACAACGCAGTGACCAACAGTGGGTGCTGAATTACCGCGACCGCTGACGCAGACTCATCTGGGCAAACAGACAAGCAACAGTGCGTGATGATCTCACAGTAGGATCAATGTAGGGCATGCCAAGAACCTGTTTGAGAGCAATTTGGACTCCATGGGGCATCGCAGCCGAAGACCAACATGTGTTCCGCTACTCATCGCTGTCCATCGGCCGCGGCGACTTACATATACTCTACAACACGTGGATCTGGCCTTAGAAGACTAGCAACGTGTATCTTAGTCAGATGAGTCACGTTTATGATTAGTAGGATCCGGATGTGGCGCAGACTCCATGAAACCATGGACCCATTTTGTCAACAAAGCAGAGTGTAAGCTGGTGGTAGCTCCATGATGGTGTGGGGCGTGTTTACCTGGGACGCCTCTGGTCCACTTGAACAGACATTAACCGGTCAGTGCTATGTTCAGGTACTTCGTGACCATCTCCAGCCTTTCGTGTGAATGCCAACAATGACATTTTGAAAGATGAGGTTTCGCCATGCCACCAGACCGCAATGCTGTTCGACTGGTTTGAGGAACATTATGGCAACTTCCAATGCATGACTTGCCCCTAGATTGCCGGATATGAAGCCTACAAAATAATTAATATTAGTACTAGCAATGCTAATATCCCCGCTTTGTCCGTCCATGGGTACCAAAACCTCCAGAACCTGGTCAGTGCCTTGGGGTCAAAGATAACAAGAGAAGTCCCTCTTACAATATTCTCCTGCGGGAAGCGTATCTGTTCCAATGCGTAAGTGCATGCGTGGTTGTACAGAAGGGGGACTTGAGCCAATTTGGGTAAATACGTAACAGAAGCACGTGCATACTTTTGTCTTTGCTCCTTGAAAACTGTATCCAACTTTCCGTGACAAATATGAACTACGCAATAGATATTAGCTGCATTACTATGTTGTCAAGATACCCTGTGAGTCTTCGCGATTAATGATATTGCAGTATTCCCTTCTTTTGTATTTTCATAATTTCTTTTCTACTCAGATTAACTTTCTTACATTTTAATGTTCATAGCGTTTCTACCAGTAGTGCATTTTGACCCTGGCGGTGGATGGAAACTATTTGAAATTCATATATCTATAGGTAATAAATCCTATAGGGCACTTTTAAGTTTAGGGCGTATTAAATGTCAGGATTCTCTTTTCTGTACAAATACATCACTAGCTTTTACTAACATTTTTACAATTTATAAAGAATTTGAAATTGTCAAGAATCATCAAATAACGCAGTCGTTTAATAGCACACAGCCAGTGTACATTCGCACACAAGCGTCCATTGTCTTTTGACGTGATAATTTGTTATTTTTTCCGACAAATATATGAGAGTTGTTTCTGAAACATCAGATATAGTCCATTATCCAGAACTGTAAAGTAAGATACTCCTTTCATTTTGAAATTAGACTTGGGAAACATTCCAAATACAAATATGTGATTACGTTTAACATTTATAAGTAAAGAGTTAATTTACTTAAAAAATAATGATTTTAGTTTAAAAGATAATATTTCATAACTAATATTAAATCACATTAAAGAACGAAAGAAATTGGACGAGAGATTGTTACAATGAAATGTTGTAAATGGTTTTCTTATATAGACAAATTCTGGTTTGAAGATAATAATACTGGCCAGCAGAAAAAATGTCACGGGAATTAAATTAATAATTTTATACTAATTTTATGGTACTGATTATAAACAGAAAACAGTGGTCAATATGGTTTGGTTTTAAAAATACAGTCAATGACTTTTGTCACTCATGTTAGAGAAAATGTTTGAAGTGTCTATGTTTGAAGTATCACTGCATCACTTCGTAAAAAAGCGCGGTGGAAAAAAAAGTATGGTCGAACATGGTTTCTGTTGGTTGCAACATAGTGCTGGTGTCGTTGGATGTGAGATTCTGGGTGAGTACTGGTCGTTCTCTTTCTGTGGTATTAAAGAGATAACCTTTTAGTAATGTTGCGTAAATATGTGACTAGCCATTTATTGTGCAAAAAGAAGCCAAATTAGCAACAAGTCTGTGTTGTAATTAGAAATAAACATGTGGTGACTTAAAGATGGTCTTGATCGTACTTGGTCTACATGTACGAGTATATACAACGTTTTGCTGTTTGTGTTGTGAATAGGATATCCAAGCGCAGATGTTATGCTAGTAGGAGAAAATTGGTCTCTTTGACAAACTTTGACAAACGAAACGAAGAATACATAGCGTTAATGGATACAGCATCCAGTGTATCCAGTAAAGTTTAGCAACCTCCTCTACACATCAAATTAGGATTGATCAAAAGTTGGTATAAGTGTTAGATCTTGATGCACCAGTGTTAAGGTGCTTACTCAAAAAAAAATTCCAAGATTCAGTGCATCTAAAATTCAGGAAGATATTTTCATAGAACCCGAGTCAGAGACCTCTCTGCAAATAAACATTTTCATGGACTTCTGACAAGAAAAGAATATGTTTCCTGAGGCTCTCTCAGAGTGGTTGCCTTAAATTTCCTAGGGAACTGTCGGATCTCAAACTATAGCAAAATGGGTGCATGTTATTGCTTATCAGGAAATAGATGTAATTTGTCATGAAAGATGCACTTTCTCTACTCTGATTTCGAACTTTTCCAAGCCAATTGTAATGCAGTTTCTGATTAACAATACCGGGCGTTTTAACCAGGCCATTTCTACATTTGAATGACAATTCCAGAGTACATGGAGCACATTCATGCTTATTGACTATTGTTAGTCGGTGGTGAGGTCCACTATCACAGACAAGCTAAAGGGTAAGCCAAGTCGAATATGACTTTCCTTAGGAAAATGCAGTTTTAAGCTCATGCTTAATTTTTCATGTTACGAGAAAACTCTTGTATACCATACTGGACGATTTTATTGCTATTTTCGAGTTTAGCATAAAAACAAATCAAATTGCAGTTATTTCATTTGTGTAATACTAAATCATTATGCTCGACTTATACACAACGTTACACATAAATACAATCTTAGGTAAGAACATAGGTTCTAAAGCGGAAACACTCAACAACAAAATTGGCTTATTTAATAGCATTAGGAATTAATATGTTACCTCTGGTATATTGTCACATTCAGGGACTTAAACTGATTAGACTACCGAATCATCCTACGAGTAAGGCGCTGTTTTGCACAAATCTTCATAACGATTTTCCCCATAACAATTAAAGAAAGGACGAGAGGGAAAAGGTGTGCTTCTGCATGGTTAATATTTGAGATCAATAAGTCGTTTCAAAAGACAATAGTACAAATTGGAAAAGACTTCCAACGCGCATCTAAATTTGTGGTAAATTACAATAACAGAGCAGAAACGTCCTTAAAAGTTGAGGAATTGTACAATTGTACCAAATTTTCTAAATTGTGCATGTTGTTACGTATTGGTTTTCAAAAACAATCGCAGACAATTTGCAATAGACCTTTGGTGGCCTGTTTACCTAACTTCTAAATAGCCGGTTTTCTAAACGCCAAGAAAAAACTCCTTTGTCCTATCTCAGCTCCTATGATCCCTAAATTCGTGTCTAATGGCACTATTTTAGTTGTTTTTGATAAATGGAACTCAATTTTGAGCCATTTATGCGTATTAGAGTCATTATCAAGATTAACTCTTATATCAGGTTCATTTAAATTTCTTCTAGCAATACGTAACAGTACGACAAATTTTAAAAGCTTGGCACAAGGTGTAGAAATCAACATATTAAGTGAATTCCCGCTTTGTTTTTACGCGTAGATCGTACATGCCCACTCACATCCATTAGATTTCCATATCACTGTGCAGCCTTCTTCACACTAGCAAAATAGGCCATAGCGAATTCCTAGTCAATGGTACTTGAAGTTAACCGTGCAAGCAACGGCGTCACCATAGTGGAGTAAGAGTGAGCATACTAGGCTTGCATCTACGAGGAAGTCATATTGGACCAACCTTTCAGAGGCACCGTTGCTTGTAAGGTTAACAGCAAGCGCCATCGAACTGAAATTCACTGCGTCCTATTTTACAACTGTGAAGGAGGCTGCACACTGATATGGAGATCTAACCTATCTCAGTGTACATGCACGATCTACGCGTAAAGATAGAGCGGAAATGCACTTAGTAATGGACAAATTGCACATTTGGTGCCAAGTTTTTTTTTAAATTTGGCAGGCTGTTACGTATGTTCATAAGGAATTAAAATGACTCTTATATAACAGTTAACCTTAATAATTACTTTGATGCACATAACTGACCCTTAAGTGGGTTCCTGTACACCATAAACGATTACCATTACATAAAAATTTAGGATAACGGGAGTGGAGATAGAACATGAAATTTTATTATTCGGCAACCATTTTGAATTTAGATCAAATGGACCACTAAAGACCCATCACAATTTGTTTGCGATGGGTTTTGAAAACCTTATTTTGAATACCCAATATCCTGTCAAATTTAAGAACTTAGCACCAAGTGTACGAGTCACATGAATTCCCTACCTAATAGAAAAGTTGAAATTGATTATATGGTAGAACCTGCGGCCATCAATTCAATTTTTAAAACTTATCTTAAGAGAAGAACAGTGGTTAAGAAAAACAGGTTAAAATCAACTTTAAGGGAGAACAAAAGTCGTGTTTTCAGTACCTGACTACGTAAGAAAACAAGAATGTTTTGGGGGCGACGTTGTGAAAAAGAAGTAAAATATAGGTCTGGAACTATCAGCCAGATGGGAGGGCTCAAAACACTACACAGAATACCTCAAATCATCTACCACAAAGATATGTCTTTTAATGGCATAAACAGAGATTAACATAGTGTCTCAAAGAGCAAGAAAGAGCTTTAATGCTCAATTCTGTGTATAACTTAAACACGATTGCTGTAATATACAAAAACTCTCAAATTTTAGTTTCTTTCCCTCAATTAGGGAAATGGGTCTTCTCCATTACTTTGCTTAAGTCACTATACTTTGAAATTTTATACCAACCTCAGAAAACAAAAATAAATACAGCAAGACGAAATGTGCGAATATGTTAAAGATGCTCTTTAATTAAATTAACAGTTGTTGTTTTTAATGGAAACTTTAAAACATGTTAACTAATTTACCTGAGTTGTAGAATCCTGGTAAGTAGCATCCACACTCCTGCATTGCACTTTTGTACTTGTATTCTTCTTCACAAACCTCTTGCGAGTATACATTTGTTGTTACCATTTTCATTTCGTCCCTAAATACACATTTTCTCTGACTCACGCTTAGACCCCTGATCGACTCGGAGCTGACTGTTATGATCATTTCAAACATTGTACCAACCAGATTAGGGTCAGACTTTTCGTACATGAACCAATAAAATGTATTCCTCTGGTTAGGAAAGGTATACGGAGATGTTAAGAACATCTGAAACAAAAAATGGCCCAATTGTATTAATTTTGTAAAAAGATTAAGCTTAATAATATGTTTTTCAAATAGAGGAATAAAACAATGAGATGAAAGAATAGCTAAAGAGAAAATCTTTTCCAAAGTTTACAACCTTTTGAGACCAAACGAGGTAATAATTTATGTATCTGAAAAACTCAGCAATGTTTCTTTCATCACTGAGAGCACTCATATCTGGTAAATTTTGTTCCCATCAAACCTATGATGCTTATCAAGTCCATATATAATCTATGTTCGTAGATGTACCTTGTGTATAATATATAAAATCCATAACGGAGCTTAAGCTTTTCTTCATCGTGCAAACTAGATAATATTGTCGCATCATTTGACCTCAATCGTGCGAATAATACAGTGACTCAAACGTTGTTATACAGAAATAAAAACAGAACTTAGATTGGTGAGGAGAGTGGGCATGATTGAAACATCTTACATAGAGACCACTGTATGAGCTTGCGTCAAGGAAACTGTAGCAATGTTGGTGGTAGCTTCCTTTATTCAAATTACTTTTTAAGTGTTGTGTGTTTATTTGCGATTCATGGAATGCTTGGCTACACACAAGAATTTCACTAGTTTATAGTTGTTGCAACCTAACCTTTACCTGTCAAAAAATTATGAGGAAATAAATCAAACCAATTCCCCTTTCTCGTGCTTAGCAAAACTAGATGGTGTCCGTCGTTAGACTATATGATGGACTATATCGAATCTTTCAGATTGTTCATTATCTGGAAAGGCATGCGTTTAAACTTCACTTTCAACAGCTTCTGAATGATAGTGATCCCAACTCTTCAGTCTCTATATGTCAATAACGTATAGGAAATTTGCAGATACAAGATTTATTGGAATAAAAAGGAATCTTTAAATTGATCACATACATTTTTATGTAAATAAACACGTTAATTGGCAACATATGATAAACCCGTCATCTGGTAGCACATTTTGAAGAAAATCAAGCAGAATAGTTGTCTTATGGTGTTGGCCAAAGTATGGGTGAACGTTTCCTATAATAGTCGTAATTCCGTAGGCTAAAAGATCATTTGCCTGGTCAACTTGGTATATTACCTGCACATGGTTTTTCAGAAATGTCTAAAGAGTATGGCACACATTCACACTTTTCAACTTGCTGACACGTCGCTTCAGCAGAATTTAAATTTTATTTATGACCTTTAGAATCTAAGGGTCAGGTATAGAGGATAGAGGAGCGGAGAGAATGCGGAAAGGTGTCGGCCAGAGCATAAGTTGAAGGTATTATCTCAGCATTTGCCTGGTATGACTGAGAAAAAACCATAGAAAAACCTCAGTCGGGATCGCTTCAATAGAAGAACATTATTCAATAAATCGGAAAACGAACTGCTAGAAGGGCACGTGTTATTTGTCTCTAGGGTATCTGGTTTAACCACCAGTAATTTTTGCGATGAAGATATTTGATAATGATCATTAAAGAGAACGTCAATGTGTTATTTGAATTTCCTTCACATTTCATACTTTCCGGAATGTTTTTTCATCGTCGATTTACCAGGAATTGAAAAGTTCCAGGCAGCTACTGATCAGAGGAGGAAAAAAATAAATATTCCTGTTAAACGACAGCCAGTTGTTTTTGTACTCTGGACTAGCGAAGATAAGTATACGATAAACGCTAGATAGAGTACTAATATTGTAGAAATAAAATATAACATTATCGCCTCTCGGTAGCAGGATCACGCATACACGTCATCGCAGCGCTGGTGACAATTATTATAGTGGTGGCTATCGACAATTACTGCAAGTATCAGCACCATAAAAATATACTGCTAATACTGATATTGAATTTCAATTTAATTTTCAAGACCTTTAGGACACTTTGGCTCAGGCCGGAAGGATGATGATGGGATGATTGGTGGAATGAAGAGAGTGAGGGGGAACGGGAGAACCCCGAGAAAACTCACGCACAAGGTATTTGTCCACCACAAAGCTCACGTGTCACGAGCAGGGTGTTAATAATAATGAATAAAAATGATGCACTCACTAACTTCAATTATGACCCAATAACATATAATACAACACATCATAAAATGCTTGAATGTCCTAAGATACTTAGTGCACAATTTCCTTCATCCACTGGCAACACTAACTGTAGCAAACAATTAAGAATGTCAGGCTATATTCACTCCCTCAAGTACACACGAAGAAATTCGTATTGCGAATGACTGCAAGGCTAACCAAGATCGGATCGTAGTTCCAGACCACAAATTCCCGACCAGCTTGATATAGAAGAGAATAGGTTGATATGTCATCTGCTGAGTTGATTAGAGTCTAAGGAAAGCAAAACCTTTTTCCATAGGTTTTTAGTTCAATACTCTGAAATGATTTTTAAAGGGAAGTGAGGTTTTGATAAATTTCTCTCTCTCTCTCCCCCCCCCCTCTCTCTTTCTCTCTCTCTCTATCCCACCCCTCTCTCTTTATATAATTGACATGTGTGCGTTTGTTAAACTGTTGCGTACATATCCGTATATACGTAAAAAGTAACGAACATGTCACACACTTGTCTTTGTAGCGATATGAAGTCATTTCTGAGTGAGAATAATCTGAAAGATTCAAGTAGGACCCAGAAGAGAGTGACATTCATAAAATAGAACTTTCCAATATTTAAAAAGAACTATTGATAATAATGTAATAGCAAGTTAAATTACTAATCTGTCCATTAAAAAAACTGAATTCACGACCAGATCATTTGATTAAGTTTCCGTAATTACCTTTGTCTTCTGCCTCTTCCACATTTGAGTTCTTTGGCGCAGTCACTGTTAACTCCATATGCACTCTACTGGAGTTTATATGCGAATTGTATGTAGTCATAGGGTATTACCACCCTTCATCTCTCATCCTGATTGATTGATTCAATGATTATCGCAGCTCAGTGGAAGAGCGTTGGCGTAGCATTCGGGAAGTTGTGGGTTCGATCCGAGCGGCCAACCATCCTGCCTGAGGGTTCTCTAGGATTTTTACTCAATCAGACCAGGCAAATACCAGGATGGCACATTCAACCTCGGCCCTGGCCGATACCTTGCCGAATCCTTTCCCCCCGCTATCCCGGTTTGAGCCTTAGATGCCTAAAGGTCATCAATTAAATCCAATTAAATTATTGATGCCATAACGAACCTGTGAATTTCTAAGGATTCCTCCTATAGATTCTTGCAAACTGGGCTCCGAACAATTGCGTTAAAATAAAGACCCTTACCAGATTTGAACGCGGAACCACACTCAGTGTAAAAGAGCCTATGAACTCTTTAATTTGAGCAACCTAGGGCCCTTCTCCTTTGTTCCAAATCTATTTCGTATTTCATGTCAGCTTTAGTCAGAAGAACCGAAACGACCCAATTAATCGAATCACTGAAACGAGATCTGAAATCAGTTTATCTCTATCTGTTTTTATCGAAGCTTTAGGTTAAGTTCTTTATAAAGAAAGCTAACGAAATCAAAAAGACCTGCCAGCTCTAGAGTTCAGAGCTGAAATCGGGTTACCTTTGGTAACCCGGTCCGAAACTTAACCCGAATGACCCAGTGACCCGATTAATCCGGTTTAGAAAACCAAAATGGCAGTTTCGACGTCGTATTTTTTCATTCTCTAGGGTTAACACTGTCGTTCCTAGTCACCTCTAAGAAAACACTCTTCAAACGGAAGGAATTAATTTTAAACTCTATTGTGTTCTCTGGGTTATCGGGTCCGAAGCCCAGACCCGGAAACCCAGTCCAAAACTTGACCAATTGACCCGGTGCCCCGTTTCAGTTCTGCTAGAGTTACAAGATTTTAATCGATAATCAAGGTCACTGAAGCCTAATCTTAAATAAGTCTTTATCTTTCTATATTTCTTTCAATTGGGTGCTGGGATGAATTTTTAAAATGGAGGAAGCTTATGAAACGGAAAGCCCTTTCAGTTTCAGAGTGTTGATTTTAAAAGTGGCAGTATAACATAAGATATTTGAATCCGAATTTGGAATCAGTTTCCCTCCACCAGCTTTCATTGACATGGTTCATCACATAGGGAAAGCTAATTAAATTATAAGTCCTTTCAGCTTTAGAGTCACAAGGTACATAATGACATGATGAATCAAAGTCGCTGAAATGAAATCAATTTCTGTCGTTCCTTTAGTTGAGGCGCGTACATGGTTACTTAAAATGGGGAAGGGGGAAAATAGAAAGATCTTCTAGTAGTCAAAAGACCAAGAGTAAAAAATGTTATTTTTTAAACAAAATACATATTTGAAATTTTATGGCCATTACTGACCTTTGACTGCGTCTGACTTATACTTGAGTTGGCAATGTTTCAAAAATCATCATTGACATGTAAATCACATGTAACAGACAACTGCTGTTTCGCGCAACACTGTCACACGCTCAACTAAAGTGACAAGCCCTGTAGTCCCCCATTATGTACTATCCCTGGTGGATGAGTGGTCATCTTCTTTACGTTGTAAACAAGGGGTCTCGGGTTTCATATCAGTTGTGGACACAAGTGATTCGAACTCCGCGTTAAACTGTTTGTCCCGTCCTTAACATGTCAAAGCTCCATCTGGACAGAAAACCCGTCATCATCATCCCATTATTCACAATATAAATTCGTGTTGTAAGCATTTGGTTGTATCATTGTCTAATAAAAAAAATCAAGCATCCGTATTAGTTAATCATCTACTTTCCGCTACGTGCTAGAAATGCATCTTAAGTAATTCTCAAAAAGTGCTGCGGCTTCTTAGTGTGTCAAGATGACTGACCAGAACCGCGAATCTAAATAAATTAATTGTCTCTAGTCTTATGTTAGCACACCGTCGAGAATTATCTTGGTGTAGAAATCTTTTCAACCATGGAAAAGGTGTGAGGGCTGTTGGCTCAACCTAATAGAGATCCCTTGATGGTTACACTCTTTCAAGGCTACTACTTTCTAGTCTTCTATTATCTGAAGTGTTGCGATGATTGATAAGGATTGTGGCTGAGCGGGAGAACAAAGACAAGGACGTTGGGTGTGCCGCGAAAAAAACAGGTTGAGAACTACTGCCCTGGTTCTAGAATATTCAACGCCGAAACTCAAGAAATATTTTCTGTAATATCCTGTGCTATGTATGTAGTTAAGGTATCATCTTAGCAGTCGTCTTCTAAAACACGAAACCTGAAACCTTCAGTAAAAATGACGGGCAGTGGATACCTTCCAATCACCGATTTCAGTATCACGTCTTCGTTTTTACACGAGGAGCGGTCGATAAGTAAGCTACCCCGGTATCGTTTTTCATCGCAAAAGAGCTGAACGTGCACGTGCAGGTCGGCACATGTCTTAGCTTGCAACAGAGGAAGTTACAAATCAGTCTTCTGCAAGCCCTTGAACTGAGAAGATGGCAAGTGTATTGCCGTGAAAGTAACAGTAAAAGGAAGTAATTTTCAGCTTCGTTCCTTGAAAAAATTCCTCACAAATAAAGGGAAGAAAGCTAAATAAATCTACGAATGGATGTGTGTGATATATGGTGTTGTGGGCCAATCAATTTAAGTGGGAGCGGCTATCCATTGAATTGAACCCCTGTTCAGAGCGGCGTGTGGAGGCATCTTCAAAGGAAATATGCCTAAAAGTGGAGACCATGAGTTTGCAAAATTGTCAGTTAAGGCCAGTGTTAAAGCTCATTGACTGAGCAGTTTAACTGACACAATTCAGAGTGTCATCCATACAGTCTTGTGCGTGTCAAAGGTTAGCTCCAGCTGGGCGCCACGAATATTGATGCCTAAGCAGAATAAATTTCTCGGGGAAAGTTGCCAAGAGTATTTAGACATGCTTAGACAAATCCCAGATAACTTCTACTCAAGAATTGTAATAACCACACGGGGAAATCAACATGATCCTGAGATCAAACATGAATCCACGCAGTGGAAACTAAGGGGTCCCAACTCCAACCAAATGTCATGTGCATAACGGACACCTGGAAAGATCCTGGCAACAATTTTTGGACACAGAAGGTGTTCTGTTAATTGAATTCCTGCCATACAAGTCGATCATAACTAGATATACTTATGCTTTCACTTTGATGTCTCTACGCAAGGCTATTAAACAGAAGCGCCCTGAAAAGTTGTCGGTTAGTGTTTTGCTGCTCCATGATACCGCGACCGACCACAAACTATAGGATTTTATCAAGGAATGTGGCTTCATAGAGTTTAACAATGGGCCATGAAGGCAAATCATGAACATTTGAAGTGATCGAATTAGATTTTGTTAAGCAATGGTTTAGCAACACTGACGAATCTATAAATGATTAGTTTTTGTTTTATAGCCGGGAGTCATATACAATTCCTTAGTTATATACGATTTTTCATATGCACATGGTAAATAGTACATAGAATGGGTCTACAGGAACTTCAATTGTAAACAAGTTAAATCTCTTGGGTTTATATTATATAGAGCTAAGGTTGCGAAGAGCGCTAAAAACGAGATACCTAACGTATCAATCGAAAAACCATTTACATTTACAAAATTGGAGAGGACTACCTTCCCTAAGATACCAGTGTTTGGAATTACAGATGCAATGGCGATGAATTTACAAATAAAACAATGGAACGGAAAGCATCTTTTATTAAATCATTATTAAGTTAACCAGCATATGAAGTCAGCATATAATTCATATCCATTTTAGCAGTGATCTAGTTTTGGTTTTCATATATACTATCAATCATTCAATTTTAAGCATAACAAATTTTTTAAAAGCATAGCAAAGTTAGGCGCAGTTTTGGAACTTCAATTCTGTGTTCGGTGAATTGTGTTTTTCTGATAGTAAAACAAATATAAATGTTGTCTAGCATACGAATGGAAAGATTTTGACCCTAATTTCATGGATATCAACGTTTACATTGATCAACTTGATAATCATTGTGATGCGTATAGTAATAAAAATGACAAAAATGTCCCGTTATTTCTAGTGAAAATAGGACATGATTTGTTTTCCTTATTGAAGGGCTTACATGCACATGAGAATGTAAAAGATCAACTATTATAATCAATCAAGGATAAGTTAAAGGAACATTTAACAGATAAACTGAACGTCATAGTAGAACGTTATAAATTCCACAAATTAAAACAAACTGCAGTGCAAGCAGCTTCAGAATCTATCATCAGATTTCAAAATCTAGCGATGAAGTGTGATTACGGATCTAGTATGGAAGAGATGATACGAGACCAACTGGTAATGGGAATCAAGCGAGAAGATATAAGAAGACGGTTATTAGCAAACGAGAAATTAATCTTGCAAAAAGCAATTCATGTCATCAGTATCGAAGAACAGTTAGAAAAGGAAGTATCATACTTTCAAAGATTAATTCTGCAATCAGAAAACTCGAAAACATCTCCCAGGTTCAGCAAACAGACAGTTTGAAACGAAATAAAACCAAATCGCAGTCAGTTGGTAACATGATTTGTTATATGAGGTAAGATTTTGATTCTTACAATAAGTGTTTGCCATCACACTTACTTGTTTTAAGTTTGGAAAAGTTGGCCACATTTCCAGAAATTGTAGGTCTCAACAGGTTCAAAATACTCAGCAGAAGAAACAAACAACAAATCTCACAGCAGAAGAAACTAGACCAATGTTTGAGATAAACACACCATTTTATATACCTTGAAGCTCAAACTGTATCTCGTCCAGCAAGATTTTTAAACAATATCTTAATTTGAATTTTATTTTAATGCCTTTAGGCTATAGGATGTATCCTGCTATACTCAAACTAGTGTAGCAGGAGAACAACCTAATCTAAAAGAACTAGAAAATTCATCATTGTAAGGAACGGAATTATCTGTTGCTCGTTTTGTTAATGAACTATCTTTCCATATTATTCAGAAAACACAAATGAATACATATTTAAGCGGAAAAGTTATATTAATGATAGAAACAATAACGAAACAACTAAGTAAATTGTCTGAATCAATTAGTGGAGTAAAGAATCAAATATTTAACTTGCAAAGTTCGGATAATTAAACTAACTTGATGATGGAAGTTAAAACATTACCAACTCAGAGAGGACTTTTATTACCAAAGGATCAGACGAAAAATAATAGCCGTAAATCAAAGAAGAAGAATGAAACCTCCGAAGCATTACTTAACAATGAAGAACTATTGACATTAAAACCAGAAGAATGTGCAGACAATAAACCTAAAATAGATGTCATGAATTGGATCGATCAAAACGGTTTATCTCACAAAAAATGAATCCAAATTTCAAAACACAACTACCTAATTTGAAGAAATTTACATTAACAGAACATTTAAAGGAAGCCATGAAGTTATTAGAACATTTGTAAAAAACATCCAATCTACTGTAAGTCTAGATTTAACGTAACCTTATCTAAATACGTTTATCACAATGTGATTGGAACTGTTTTATTTAAATGAGTAAATTTGTGTAATTAATACTCATTTGAGTAACAGAACATTTGTGAAGAGTGAAACAAAACGTTGAACATGATGGTACATACTCTTGCCAATAGATGGCATTAGCAACGTTTGCCGATAAATCGCAATTAGTAGCGTTTTTCAATAGATGGCGTTATCAGCATTAAGGGCAAGATAATCAAATAAGTTGTTTTGTTTACATTAGTAAGCCAAGCCCTTATAGTACAGACCTGGCTCCCAGTGATTACTTTGTGTTTGGGAACCTCAATATATTTCTGCGTGATCAACGATTTCTCGTCGATAACGCAGTCAAGAAAGTTGTAACACGATTTCTCGACAGCCACGGCATTTATTTTTATTTCGAAGATATTTGATCACTCAAGGCGAAGTGGACAATGTGTGTTGAAATCAAGAAGAACTACGTCGAAAAATAATGAACTGAGTTTCGTCAGCGTAGTTCAGTTTCATTCTCAGGCAGAAAGACTGATGTTTTTCAAGTTTCAACACTTTGGGAATTTTTAGTGGTTTTACCTAGTGGGTGGTGGTAAGTTTGCTAAATATGATTATCAGTTACACATAACCACATAATTTCATACTTTTGAACCAATTACGCCTGATCGAATTAGTCTAAGAGCCTATTGTTACAAATATAATTTTAATTTATTTATGGCCTTTCGAAAGCTTTGGCTCAGGCCGGGGAAAAACATGGGGAAAATGTTAGCTTTTCATAATTCGAAGTTTGGTATATTTGCAGTGACTTCTTTGTTCTTCTGTTTCTCTTCTAATGTTGGTTCTCCTTTTGCTCAGGAACTAAGAACATGTTACTTAAACATCAGAAACCGAAGGATAATGAAAATTCGAAAACTGGGTTTTGAACAAAAACTAAAGTTATTTTAAACATCCGTTACACGCCTTATTTGTAATAAATTATAATAAGTAGTTTATTTACATCGATAACACTGTGTCGTTTCCGTATAATATACTTTGAACTTTAGTCTATACATCTTAACGCAGTAGCTGTGTATAGTTGTAGTTGTTATTTTCTTGTTATTTAGTTGTCTACTTCCTGACATTACAAAACAAAGCAACTTCTGAAATTAAACGATTACATGGGTGACGGCGATTATTATAATTGCTATCATACTATTTACTGTTTCATTAATTTTCAGTTATTTGTATTGTGCTTTTTTATTTATTTACTCAATTCTGAGCCTATACAAACCAGAGCTGACGCCAAGTCACTTTGGTGATCCGGGTGTACCCGAACATAGATGATCCGGTCCGAAACTTAACCCGGTTGATCCAGTCTAGGAAAATAATTAACGGGAAATTTCGGTGTTTGTATATTTCGTGCTCTGGATGTAACATCTCCGGTCCTGGTAACTCCTGAAACAAGCACTGTTGAAACACAAATAAATAATTAAAAACTCCGCTTTTTCCTCCGGGTTACCTGGTTTAAATCGGGTCGCCGCGTCCAAAGCCTAGAACCAGTGATCCGGTCCAAACATTGACCCGGATTATACAATTGATCCTGTGATCCGTTCCAGCTCAGAGACGGGTTCTCAAATAAAATTGAACGCTCTCTTTTTTTATCACAAACTAATAATAGAAATGTTCGCCAATTTTGTTTTTAAACAAAAGAGATGAACAATTCAGCTTTAGCTTGCTCTTAAATTATCAATGCTTACTTTTTGGATAATTGTAATGCTATTACATTATCTATTTCTTGCATCCCATTTTAAGTAGCATTTCTTCTATCCCTCACACACAAGTAGTTAGGTACGTAGGGAGAGAGAGAGAGAGAGACAAAGAGAGAGATTAGTCTTTTGAATGAAACCAGCATTGGAATAGTCAATTGAAGACTGCCTCTTTTCAATTGCTTATTGAAGGTCATAGTGGCGATGGGGATTGAGAATTCGTTATCAAGAAGCGAGATCTGACCTTGACTCTAGCCGCTTCTGAATCTTGCCAAGTCTGTACATACAACCTCTATGTACCTGAATTTATATTTCCCCTATATTTCCAAGCAACGAATGTCGAAAAATGTTTTCCTAGTAAAAAGGATGAAAGTAGTTGTTATACGCTAATGGATGAAAACCATTCAAGTTATTTCAAGCAGACGAAAGAGACGTTCGATATGTCCTTGTGAGATTGATCTCAATATAAACTTGAATAAGGTGCGAAAAGTATTTTACTATTATTTTTAGCTTTCTGCAGGGTAAATGACTCGCTTGATGTATACATTCCTTTGCGATACAACATCATTCGTACGTAATCTTTATGTAATGATTTGTTCCTTGAAACAATCTCAATTATATTGTCAAGAGACAACTAAACCTACGCTTTCTCAACAACAATATTCTGCATAAAAGTAATGAAACTAAGTCGATGTCTAACTTAACTGCACTTAAAATCGTAGTCACTAACCTAATCTGACTTTTTGAGACAGGCTTAACTTTAAAATTTATTTGTGTCAATAATCAGTAACTGATATAGCTTGTGCATTAGACACTACTAATGTTCATTTCAACAGACTTAGTATACAGCGCACGTTAGATGCTATCTCAACTTAAGAAGGTGGATAGTTGGATCACACCTGACCTTCCTGCTTACACTCGACACCAAATGATATACTTGTAAGCTTATCTTTTACTATAATTACTTATTCTTCACGTCAACGTTTACGTACACCTTGATACCAGACTGAATCATCTTCTGTATCACTACGTGCTAATCTTACACACTAGGATGCATCCACTTTCTATATTACAAGTATATCTAGCATGTATCAGTACACTGAATTTTTAGTATTGTATGCCCATAGCTTCGACTATGATATGTTTATATTTTTATTTCGAGACTCTCCTTCCACACCTGTCTCTGTACTTTTTGGCCAAATTGTCTTGCGCGCTTCCTAGGACGTGCGTCACAACCATTTGCTCGTTCTCTCCAATTTGGGAGAGACTGTCCTTAGGGATTCTCGGATTACCGGAATTCCGGTAATCCGAGAAGCTAGTTTGTTCCTTAGTCTTTTGACATAGGGTGGTTTAGCACTTTACTTTGGATCAGGCGTCCAGAATGTAATCCTTGCCTTGTATCCACTTTGGTTAGGGCGATTGCGCATTTTGTCGCTATCCCTTTATTTAATACAAATCACAAATAACATACAACATTTAGGGGACGTCACATACATACAGGACAAAAGGAAGACAACACAACATAGACTTGGCCTCAGTAGTGCTACAAAGTATTTGAAAATAATAGAAAAAAATATTAGTGGTCCTGTGGGTTCCTCGCAGCTGCTGCTGCTCCTCTTCTCTATTGTTGGGTCCACTGTGCCCACTAGAGTTCGGGCTGAGTCCAAGCTCCGCTCCTGGATGGACCAGAATACCACTTTACTGCATCACACCTTCAAGAATGTTCACCTCACGATCACTTACAATACACAAGAAAGATAATGGGACTGATTGTGTTTATTTTCCGGTTTCCGGCACATTAACACTTGTATCTATTATATTTTACTTATTGTAATGTTTGTTAAGTATCATACATTGTTAATACACCATTACCACACGAATCACGCCCAAAATATAGAAAAACACTGCACACATATTGTATTTATTGAGCGTCTTGCCACTTCTGTGGTATCTACAAGTAGGACAATCACATAGATTTTTCAGCTGGCTTCCAGCAGTCACACTTACGCACTCACACTATCTTTCATTTTTTACAGTTACTTAGTTTAATTCAATATATAATGTTATTTAATGTTTTCGTTTAATTTTTCTTTTATCTCACACATTTTTACGGTTTTCGTTCGACTATCGTTTCACTTGTTGGACGGATGATTTATTTAGATCAATAATATGTTTAGCATAGATTCAAACTTGGTGAATACGTACGCTCGTCGTACATATTGACGCTCGTCAATACGTTCATACGTACGCTCGTCAATACGTACGTACGATAAAATTCACGTACTTTGTCACGGTCAATCTGAGCGCCATCAAATTGGCGGTACCGATACTCAGTTTCCATCTCCCATTGGGGTATGCAACGAAGATATAACAATCCTTTATGTATGATCAGACTTGCACTGAAGGGACCAATCATTATATGGATGTGTCTTTTCACCTTTATTTATACTAAAAGACACTTACTTCGGCTTCCTCCAACTTTGTTTGTTAGCTAACATGCAACCAGACTACAGAATCATATGCACGAATACACAACCACTTTTGCATGTTTTTCTCCACTGCTCATATCAGTATTTGGAATGTCTCTCACCCGTAACACTCTTTCCAGGTCATTATTGTATGACGTCAAATAATTTTCGGTTACTTTTAAAGATACGATCCTTCGTATTTTCTTTTTAAATTTGAAGCACTAACACATATTATCTTCCCCTTTCAACATATTGCCCCCAACATCATGCACCTTGAGTCAACGTGGCGTTGGCAATCAACTTGTATCTCCACTTGGGCAATTAACACACGTTACTTGCAAACTGAGTCCACACACGCACAGCTTGAAATGAGCAACTAGGAAACGAAGTTCACGCTGTAGGAAACTAAACTGATAGTTCGCCCAGCTTCCTGAAGAACGGGACTGGAAAGACACTCTCACATATGGCGCCCGAACTGTGCAGAACTCTCGCCGGTTGATAGTCCTTTCTGTCTTGCACACAAACGGTTCTCACGTTCCGGCTAATGGTTGCTTACATGTTTAGCAAATGGGTAACACGACTTATAATTTAAAATACACATACACATTTACATATCGAGGGTTAGCTGTTGATATCATGATCATTTCAACAGACTTAATATACAGTGCACTCTAGATGCTTTCTCAACACAAGAAAGTGAATAGTCGGATCTCACCTGATCTGTCTGCTTACACTCGACACCAAATTATATGCTTGTAAGCTTATAATTTACTTTATTTATTTATTCCTTGCGTCAATGTGTACGTGAGTATTGAGATTAAGAATTTCGCCGGGGAAATGTTGCTAGGCGTTCTTGATAAAACAAAAGAAAAACTATGTTTATGATTCTGAATTTTAAAAGCCCAAAACATGAAAACGAATATATATATATATATAAGCATCCATACTTGATTACATTGTCAATATAAACTTTTGCACAACACAGTTCAGTACGTTTAAACTTCAAAATCATATTTTACAGAAGATAAAGGACTGATATGCTAAGATAAAATTAATTTTATGGGCGGTAACAGCAGAGGACTGATATGGGTAACATGCTCTGTCTTAAAGTGCAATATCAGTGTTTGATTGTGTGTTCTATCTCGTTGATATGCTGTCGTAGTTGGTTGAGGCAAGCTGCTTATAAATCTTTATAGTTTTTCCGGAGATGGTACGAACCCCGCAGCTAGGAAATGTTTTATTTTTATTTATACGAAACGCAATAATAAGATAATAGTAATAGGTCTAATTTACGTGTTTGCTTCTGATAGGAGCTTCTTCTTCAACACTGTATTAATATTTCTATCTCACTAATCCCAATATCTAGCATATTATATTCTCACCGTATATTGACATCTGCATTATTTGTGTGCATGTGTGAAATTATTTACGGCGTTTAGGCATAAGACCCAGACTGGATAAGGTGGCGTAAAAGCATACTGAAAAGAGTCGCCTTGGACCTAAGTTGAATGTGTGACTGAGGACAAACACTGGAGAACCCTCAGTCAGAATAAGCAACCGCTACCCACACATCACCGGACGTCCGACGGATGTCCGAAATACGTTCCGAATGTCCGAAGAGATCCGGAATATCATGGGATATCCATGAGATGTCCACTAGACATCCGAAGCAGGACGTCCAAATTATATCCAACCCGGATATCCTTCGGACATCCTCTTTATGTCCCACAATGTCCAGTATTTTCCTTCCAGATATAAGTGTGAAGAGAGACTCAAAGACGAAAAGAAACAATGTGTGGAAATTGGAGATAATACTATCTTTACTGGAAGTGTTCGCTGAGCACTGAAGTACAACTAATTATTTGAAAAAATCTGCTATTTAAGTTTGTCTAAAATACTCCTATTTTATTAATAGAGATAGTTGGTGTTTCATGCGGATGAGTTTGTTTCACATTCAGAAGGTTCCTAGTCTAAGTCTCAAGCTGTATGGCCACCTTGGCTGAGATTTTCCAGTTTTCAGCAGTCCCTCCAAGTACCGCGGTGGTTCTCGATTAATAATGCAGTCGCTTCCCTGATATTCCTATGTGTGGGCTAGAGTTTTTTTGGTGTTTTATGAGTTTGAAATGCTATTTTTAACTGCAGCCTTGGATAGATATTTGACAAGGAACCTGTAAATTTCTTGCGACACCTGAAATCAATTTGCCTATTAGGATTTTAGGAAAGTAGCTATCAGAAACGGAATCTGATCGTAATTTGTTGAAACGATATTGGTGAATGGAAAATGCGCTTTCATTTGATTTTGTTTATTCCAGCAGAGGGAGTAGGTTTATATATTTTGTGTAACGTTTTATTTTAAGAAAAACTGAAGAATTGCAGTGACGATATTAGTTTATAGTATTTAAATTGCTTATATACACTTGAGTTTCATTTAATCAAATCTGATGGTTCCAAGGGTGATTCGGTTAAACGAAAATTTGGTTAGGCCAGAAACATAGTGATTGACATGCTGTAGTTTGGTATTGTACAACACGTTAAAAGAGCAACTTATTTTAAAATATTTTTTTTTCAAATATAGGCCTTCCACTATAAAGTTAAAGTACAATACTGTACTGTATTGTACTTTAACATTATAGTGGAAGGCCTATATTTGAAAAAAAAATAGGCCTTCCACTATAATGTTAAAGTACAATACAGTACAGTACATGCTACTAAATTTACAAAGAACTTAAAAAAACAGTGTCTTTTCTTATTTTATTGTCTTTAATTATTTTCCGTAAGAGTACCCGCTGCATACTCTATTACACAGGGTGAGTGAATTATCTATGGAACGTTGCCGGCAAGGTCGCTTTTAAGTTCCATATACGTGCAGATAGTGCAACTGGGCGTCAGACCGAATGCTAGAATGTTGAAACTTGCAACGTTTGCTCCTTTCCTCCCTCTTACCTCACATCTTAAGGTGCTACGACGACAAACGCTTTATACCGGTATTTCTTCACTATATGCACTCCAACAACAATATCATGAAAATCACTCTACGCATCACTTTTCATTGTTTTTTCCACTAGGAATCTTCGCAAACGATCTCTCTTACGCCGTAGTATTACGCATTTTGAAATTCTATACACTTCAATGGCATATGGCTACGTTAGGTTAGAAAAGTCAGATTAGATTGTTTTTTAAAATTACGCATTTAAAATTCTACACATTTTAGTGGCATAGGGTTTAGTGTGGTTACGTGTGCTTAGGATAAATGATGTGAGGTGTTGGTAGGTTAGGTTAATTTAAGTTAGGCTAAGTTAAGTTAGAATAGATTAGTTTAGGTTAGTTTAGGATAGATTAGCTTAGGTTCCCTGGTACACTATACAATGCAAGTCATATTAAATAGGCGTTCATTTTTGTAAGAATTTGTCCGAATTACAAACCTGGCCTGCAACTGAAGTATCTGTAAAATATGTAAAATTACCACATTGGGTTTGTTTTTGCAGTATTTCCTCTCTTGCACTGCTATTCGTCCTAAAATATATATTATTCACTTGTGTGAATGAGACAGTGAGAATAAGACAATAAGACAGTGAGAATGAGTTTGACGCCCACTTATGTATTAAGTCCACCCATGTTCTGTAGGTTAAATAATGTTTAGCGTATACCATGTCTTTTCTGATGTGTAACATTGTGTTGATCACATTGCATGGAATTAAAAGGGTCGTGTGTAGCAATTCGCTGTACTGTATTTATTTATCCGGTCATACTGTATTTATACGGTGATAGAAGCTATCTGAGTAAGTAATAAACTCTGACCGAGTAAGCGTCTTCAAAGTAGCTTTGTGAATATGTACTTTTTTTAATGACAGGAACTCTTCCGGCGCCCTTGAAAGAAGTTAGGATAGACATTTTCACGTCATTTTTGCAGTACCGTTACTCCGTTACCGGGCCTGGATGGGAAATTCAAAGGAAGTATGAATTCGTTGCTGTCCGATAGACATCTCTATACAGGTCCTATAAATGTATGTTGCCGACCTAAAAAGGGCATCCGTAGAATGTCGAAAAGTCGTGATTACGAATATCTGATGACATCCGTATTTGTCCTTCAAATGTCCATTGCATACTTAAGAAGGACGTCCGTAGAATGTCCAAAAACCTTGCGTACGGATGTCCGATGGATATCCATATTAGTCATTCAAATGTCCGTTATGGACCTAAAAAAGGACGTCCATAGAATGTCCTAAAACCTTGCGTAAGGATGTCCGATGGACATCCATACATTTCCTATGAACGTCCCTTGTGGACCTAAAAGGTCGTCCGTCGGATGTCTACAGGATTTGCGTACGGACATCCATTGGACGTCCGACAGGTCCGCTAAGGATATCCATTGGATGTTCGTGTGTTATTCGGGTGGTATCGAACTCAGACAACTTCTGACTGCGAAAACAACCAACTAAACTACGGCCGTTCTATATTATTTCTACTGCACACTTAAAAATTTGGACAGAAATAGTTACTGAATTGTAATATCTTTCAATTTACCATAACTTCTCTATAATTCATAAAGTTATTGGACTTTCATTCGGACGAAACTTGTCAAGGAACTTTTCCATAGCAATATTCAGTCACACCAGGGCGGAATTGTACCTTCCTTCAACTGTAGTACTTTCTAGAACTTAACTTGATTAGACCGAGGGAATAGGAGAAAAAGATATCAATTTACTATGAGAAGTGAAAAGAATCATAAGATAAACTATTGTTTTAAATTATCTGCACGATACCGGCGACCAGTGATTCTCAACTTGCTGTGCCACAGCACACTTGTTGAAGCAACGTGAATAGTTAAGTGTGCCGCATAAGAACTTAGACTGTGATTTTACTGCCTTAAGTAATTAAAAAATTCACTCCATATTTATTTTGAAAAAGGAACACGACAGGTTCAGCGCGCGCAAGGCCAAGTCACTAGCCGTACTTGTCAGGTTATATGATGGATCCCAGTGAAATATATCGAGAACCACTGCCGTTGATCTAGAACTCTCATTAACCTGCTCGTACCATTTCTTGAAATTAGACATCTATTAGAGCAGGAATTTTTAACTAATGACCTCGAGAAAAACTGAGATACATTTTAGAGAGTATCCCGTGGGAATTCCCCCCGGAGCGTATGTTGATTTCCTTCTTACATTTGGAATTTTGATATACATCACATGGAAAGAAGTTGAAATCTCAATTGGTAGCATCTCCCGAAACGTTACCCATCGGTCCAACTAGTCGCAAATATGTTAAACGGGTTTGGAATTGGGACTCCGGGCAGACTAATCGATGCGTTGATCAGTTCTATTTACACCATCGCATAGCAGTGACAGTAACATGGCACCTGGCATTATCATCTTGGAAGTAACCGGGACAATTCCATAAAAAGGGCCACAGTACTGGAAGGTTTTCATCGTCCAGAATTTTACAGTAGACTCAGCGTCTCTACTACCATGGACTACCAACAGTAGTCCCACACTGTAGTACTTGAAACACACTCATTTCCTTGTGTGCACTAAATACTCCGGTAGAAAGCGTTTACTGAGAAGCTATATACATACACGTCTGTGTCGGCCCGAAACAGTGTGAACCTCGACTAGACACTCCACAGAATCAGTTTCCACTGCTCCAGTATCCAGTTCCGATGATCCAAACACAACTTGAGCCTCAGAGCTTTATTGGTTTTCTGATAAAGGGGCTTATGTGCAGCTGTTCTGCCTGAAAATCATGAGTGCTTGGATTCTATTCTCATTGTTACAATATCAATTAATAACTCTGTTGTTGTCTGAAATTCTTAGTGGTGGACATCGGCTATGTCCGGTTTTTTGACAATTTAAAGTCTCTGGTTCAACGATCTCGTGTTGTGAGAATTTTCGGTCACCCGGAACGTCTGGCATTCCTACAATGTCCGTCTACCTACTTACACAGCAGAAATGCCGAAGTTCATTGGACCCTGTTTAAATTGATGGCTTTCAGCCTGCTGGACAACCCACTGAGGTGGCATTCCATGATTACATACTTATCTAAACCCGACAGGTTTCCATCACTCACCACGACCTTCACAACTAGTTCTATTCACACTGAAACAAATCAGACATTGTTTATTTAGGCTACATGACGGTCGAACAAGGTCAATCATCTATCGTTACAGGGTGATCAAATTACTTTGTGGAAGATACTGTACATATGTTAAAAAATAAACGAAATATTTATAACTCTTGCTTACTAAAAACTTCATCTATACTTGTATTTCAAATTGATTCAGTGAGATGTTTACAAAGAATCTCTTCATTTTGAATTATTTGCACGAAGCGTAATTCGATTCATTACCAGGAAGCACAATTCCCCTTCTAGGTGAAAGTGTCTGAATTCATCTTTGCTCATATATTGCGTGATCGTAGTCTGAAGATTGGATATAAAGTTTGTCAGTGATATTGGTTTCTCCAATTCAGTACAGTATAGTTTTTTGATCAACAATTCTCTATTTTTATATCTTGTACAACTTTCCAGAATATGTTTAATAGTGTCATTTTCCTGACCACATATACAAAAAAGTGACTCTTTTACTTTGATTTTATTTAAGTGATATTTAAATCTTGTATATTCTATCCTTGCTCGACACATGAATATAATTACTCTCAAATGCAAAAGAAGAAAGAACTGGTAACACAATATCGCTACACTTCCTTTCTTTCTCTTGTTCACCAACTCGCGCGACAAATCGTACCTGCATAAAAAGGTACAAATGAACCGCGCGCCAGCCAAATTTTCTATCGTGCGACAGAATTGCCGTGCATAAAAGGGACCTAAAGTCTAAACTATTTATTTGCTTCTGACTTAAAAATGGAAGAAATCTATTTATTACGTTGCTATAAACAATGAAATTACGGTTTTTATTAATTAGATCGCGGCACAGTCACTTCAGGTAACTTAAAATACCTGCGCCTGAATCCAAGGAACACGAATGAAAAATTTGGTAGAAATCAATGCACGAGTGTTGATTTAAATCGTGTTCAAATACACAAACTGACATTCGGTTTTGCAGTTAGTGTTAAGGTTGATTCACACATTTAGGACTGTGATCAGACCATGACGCCCTTTCGTGTCACTTTGAAAGTGATTTCCAAAGATCACGGTCCGACAATCACAGTACAGTTGCAGCATATTCCTATATTGTAAACGTAGAATGGGCGCCTTTGTGGATCTCAGCTAATATTCGGATTCTCCAGGAGCTATCGAATTTCCCCGAAGTTGAGTAGAATAGGTCTGCAAAATAAGAACACAGTCCAAAATGTGTGAATAATAAAAACACAGCATGGTAGGACTACAATCCGTGCACGGTTGATACACAGTCCTATATATGTGAATCAGCCTTTATGGTTTGGTTAATTCGCTTTACTGTGTTTATTGTTGTATACATATTAATGTCTTTATCCGGAATATGTGGTGTTACAAACTTTTGTTTTTTGATTACATGTTTTGTCGAGTTATTTTCATTTGATTACCTAATGTCCGGTATACTTAACACGTACAATATACCTGGAAACGTTATTAAATTTTAAATGTATCCTACTAAATTGTAGCATTAAGATCCACCATAGTTACTAAGAAAGAAATTCTAAACAGTAAGCATATGTATATGAGGCCAAGAACATATCGTCGGCTTATAAGTGAAAGACATTAAATCCAAAATCAGTTTTGAAAAAAAAAGGAAGCATCAAAATTGTAATTTTGCAACTAAAAGACAATATTGGAAAAACAAATATCAGGATTATATTTTTATTTACAAGATTTGTCTACGATATTTTCATAGTATTTATGTACTGCTATGATAACTAATAACACTGATATTTTAATTAATCAATTTGCTAAATTGTTAATAAACACGCATTTATTGGTGGTCAATGTAATTGTTCTTTACCAATAGAAGGGAGACACAGCTATACTCTAGAAAAACACATTAACTGAAAATCGCATATATTTGTTTTTTAATTTAATGTCTTTTACATGTAAGCCTACAATATGTTAATGCAGTTTAGGATGCTTACCTTCGATCTCTGTACTGGAGAATACACAGTCAATCTAAGGAAGTCTTCACTGTTAAATACAGTTGTTACCTTATTTTCATTTCTATTCGTCACGTTGGTGTTACTGAAAATAAATACAATAATACATTTTAACGTTAACAGTTTCTTTGTGTATATTTGTGCACAAAATGTTTAACATTAGAAAAGTTTCTTCTGTGTTTCATTGTCGGAGCACCAAAGGGGATGAAAGTGTACCCCATGATGACATTTTTTTTACTGTGCTTTGCACAAATCCTTAAATGTTTCGAGCATCCATTAATTACACATTCGAATAAGACAAAACTTCTATGGCATCTCCAGAAGTAATCATTCGGTTGTTACTCTAAGCTTTATACGACAGAAAATGTCATAAGCAAAACATTACATTTTTATTTCTATATTTTTGGTTCATTTTACTACTAACGTTTTAATTCTCATAAGAAGTGAACCGATCTTTCTAATCATTCCGAAAGGAACTAAAAATCTGTAATTTCAAGAACATAACTAGCAAGAATGTGACGAAATGAAAACGGAAATTTTCAAAACTAAATGTAATTTTCTAAATGTATCCTTAAATAATTCTATCGCGTACATAATAAACATAAACATTTACCCTTTCTTAGTTGATTTCCTCATTAGATTTAATTTTGTTTAATAGTTGAATTTAACGTTTTCTAAAGTGTAATTTAAAATTCCATGTTCAAAATAAGTCATGTTGATTTGACTTCCCTATATCAGTTAGGACAAAACAGTGTATTGTTCTAATATGGTCTAATATTGTACCATATTGTACCAATTGAACATCACATTCATAATGTATTTCGTTTTGGGGTCGAACCGTTTCCTATTCATATCTCACAGGTTGAGAAATGTGTTCAGGAATTATTTTTTTTAATTACAGTAATATCATAGACAGGAAATATCATAAGCACAGTTTCATAATAATGTAAACGGACGGATATTACTTTCCAAATATTTAAATTAACAACAAGTGAACATTGGTTAGAAAATGTATATAGAAAAGTATATGTTATGATTAAAAGAAGCAGCCGGGAAGAAGCTTAACCTCTTGAGAATCTAAATTTTACAAATTCTTTAGGTTCAGGAGGGAGGTAAAGTAATCCGTTGTACTTTAATTCATAAATCCGACATAACTATTAATTTCATGAAAAAAATATCCATTTCTTTCTAATCTACATATCCGCTAGTGCGATAGTGTTATCATTGTAAATATAATTATTTTAATTAATGTTGTATCTTAATTTGCTGTGTAATGGAAATAATTGTGTAAGTGTTTATGGTCTGATTCTATTGGGATTAAGAGGTACGCATGTATCTTTCACCCTACACAGAAATAATTTCTACGGTTCACATTTGCACTAAAAAGAATAACTTAATAAAGCTGGGTAGTAATCTCGTGTCTAGTGTTTGTAATAGTTCTTACTGTAGTTCGTAATGAATTTTAAGTTCAGAAAATAAGGAATTAATAGTTTGTTAGTGCAGTGAGGTGATCACTGCGAATTGTGATTTTACATCATGGGATAGTTATTCCGCGAACTGATATTAATAAGAAATTCAGTTCAATCTGACACTTTCGTTCCAGCTGATGGACAGCTGTTTTGAATCGTTGTATTTTCTGGATATTGTTCAAAATATACATGGTATATTTCTGTTTCACATATCAATGTCCAATTACGAGATAATGATCCAGGAGTCTGCTCTTCTGTAATTTATATCCAGATAAGTATAGGTGTTGTGGTCTACTTAAATATGCAATGTATACTTATGAACATATGTATTACGCTGGAGTACCCGAATTGAGACTCTTAGCTCTCAACCTTAGGATGGTATAACTTTAGGTTAAAGTATATTTCGATCAATAAATACTGATTTAACTTCGTAGTTAATGTCTCATGTCATTTGTGTTTAAATTTAGGCTTCACTTTAGTTATTCACCAAGTTACTCTGACTTAACCTATTAGTATTTCTGCCTTGAGGTATCAGCATGACAACTAATAGAAGTGGTGCTAATGCAGTCTCCGGTTGTGCCAATAGTAATAATAATAATAATGACTAAAGGAAGCAACAGGTAACCCATCCTAATGCTAGTTAACCTGCAGCAGATATGGTGCAGTCGCTGGCAATTCTAGGTGCAATGCGCAACTCATTTTTGAGAAATTTAAGCCCGATGCGATTAATGTTTCAGTATATCTCGAACAATTCGAGATATTTTGTGACATATAGGCGATTCTAGAAAAAAGGAAAGTTACTTTGTTTATTTCTTCCGTTAGCCATACTTTATATAGCCTCTTGAGAGATTTGTTTGCGCCAAAGTCGGTGAATGTCAATCGTTTGATTCAATTACTGCAAAATTATTAGCTCATTACGAAACCAACACTAATTTGGTAGTTGAACACAATTTCTGTCAACACATCAGAGTAGCTTCCATCTTGCAAGAAATTTGTAATGGATCTTAAATAGCAAGTGGTTAAGTGCAAGTATGGGAAGTCAGCTGATGTTATGGTCCGTGACATGATAGTTATTGGTTTATATAATGAAAACATTAGGAGGAGGCTTTCGGCAAACGCAAAACTGACTCTTCAAAAGACGATTTACACTTCCGAACTAGAGGAACAGGTGGGAAGAGACAATAAGTGTTTCCGCTCAGTTGATTGTTTTGAAGCAGACAATTCTCCAATACAAAATATCAGGCAAGTCAAATCTGTTGATAGTCAACCTTCATCATCTAACAAGACCTGCTTCCGACGTAGTCGTCTACACTCTGATGTCCTACAAAGATATCTCATTCTTTTTTTGTTTGAAATCTGGTCATTGGGCTAATGTATGCTGTGCTAAACAACGCAGAAAGAAGTCAGTTAACTTTGGTGAACATCCGGCAGAAATACAAAAACCAAAAGAGCCACCGGAAATAACTTATGTTTTAATTGATGATTGTTTAACTTTGATGGCGCTAAATACTGATTCCGATTCAAGTGAGGTACAGGTTGAAGCAACTATGCGAAAACCCGATTTCATGTTGCATTAATACTGGATTTGGTTATAATATTATGTCGGTGTCAGATCTAGCTAAGCTGAATCTGTTACAGCAGTAGAAACCAGATTCTAAGCAAGTAACCTTGGTAAATCATCCTAAGATGCATTTTATTGGAACTGTTTACATAGATGTATAGATCGATCACATAGCTCGTACTTTATTATTTCACATCTTAGCCTTCTCGCTGGGTTCAATCATATTTGGCAGAGAAGGCATAAATCAAGTTTCTGTCATTCGCCTAAGTTTTTTTTACACGTAAGATGAATTCAGTCATGGTGGAAACTGAGCCTCTCGAGTTCCTTTTTTCCATAAACAAACCTAATAGCCTACTAACTTTGATTCAATCTACATATAGGATCTCAATACATCATTTCAATCATTTTAGGTTAAGATGACAAATTGGTTTACTGAGTTACAAGCTGACATTGATAGGAAACAGCAAGATATGCTACATTTGATTGATGTTATGCAACCTGAAGTGAAACTGCTCCAAAATCAACAGATCAGACTAAATGAGGCTTCGAACTTGTGGTAAAAAAAATCCATTACCTGTAGGTTCTCAGAAGTCGAAGATAAGGATCACACTAAGTTAGTACATTCTGTTAAAAGTGATTTGGATACGCAAGGTTTGATTGCAAATGATACAGAAAGCAATTCCGGTGACCTAATACTATAATCTTCCATCAAATCGCAACGTCCGCAAAAAGAGGAAAAGAAAAGACGTCAAACTCACACGTCTAGGGAACGGATTGATTTCGAGACAGAACAAGCTTTGTTTCAATGGGTGAATGATCAAGGGTACGCCTACAAATTAATAAAGCAAAGTTTCCAAACGCAGAAGGCTAATTTACAGACGTTCATCAATTCAGGTAAGCTGGCAGATGCTCTAAGCGTGCTAACGCATTTATGATTGACGGTTTCGCATTCTGCTATATGATGATGCTATTAGCTATTCTCATGGTTTCGATTCTAGAATGATGATTGGTGATTTTGGATAATTATGCGCATCTCATAACTACTGTGAATTGTATATATTGGATTATATTGTTAATTCTAATTAATTCACTTCGCTTTAGATTGGTTTAAGTTGTTTTCTATTAAATCACTTTCTATTAGGAACTAAGGTATTAAAGTGTAGAAGAGATAAAAGGAGTTCACAACTAATGTTGGATTTGAAGATAGCAATCAAATAATGCATTTTTCTGAATCACTTATTAAACCTACAAATTTATATGTTGTTCAAACTTTTATATTCAGAAGTCATGCAATGTTTTTGATAGTAAGATTAATGTATATTGAGTTATACACCGTTAGTGTCAATTATCATTTTTGATTAATTGTGATATGCATATTTCTAAGTAATACATAGGTTATTCACTGTGTTTTCATTCATTTGAATGTGTTGCTGATGGTAACTTTGATTTTGTTTTATTAAAAGTGATATGTATTGGGTGCACTAGACTGAAATGTCCGATTCCTAGTTTTTCAGTTTCGATGTATGGACGCCTCATTTAGGAAGAAGGGGTTATTGCAGTGATGTGATCACTGCAAACTGTGACTTTTACGCTATAGAATAGTTATTCGGCCAACTGACATTAATAAGAAAATCAGTTCAATCTGGTAGTTTCGTTGCAGCTGATGAGCGACTGTTTTGGACAGTTGTATTTTGTGGACATTTTTGAAAATTTATATGGTATATTTCTGTTTCACATATCAATGTCTATTGCGAGACAACGATCCAGAAGTCAGCTCTTCTCTAGGCCTAAATTGTATCCAGATAAGTATAGGCTATGGTGGTTTACTTAAATATGCAATGTATACGTATGCACATATGTATTGACCTGGAGTACCCGAATTGAGAATCTTAGCTCTCAACCTAAGGATGGTATAATTTATGGTAAAAGTCTATTTTGATCAATAAATCAACACACACGGCGGCAGTGCATGCAACCAAGTTCCGCGCATCGCAAAACGTCAGCACTGCCAGAAGCATGTTGTACAGGGAAAGAGTTTATGGCGAAACCGGAGATTTCCAGACTCTGTAAGAAACAAAATGTCAAAGATTGGAATATGAGCTTTCGAAGTTAAGGGGATGTGGCAAATATATGAAGGTGTGCAAAATTTCGCATTCTTAGCTTCAGTCAAGTCAACGAATGATTAAAAATGAGGTCTAGACTTTTTTCTACAACTAGGCTGTGTTAGTAGGTATTTAGATGAATACACCAAAAGTCCCGGAGTCTGCAAGGGAAGCAAACTCCACGGCATAGAAAAATGTGTCCCTTCTCTTGACTTTTTGGTTATATCTTGATAATGGTGGGTCCTAGCAAAAACGTCATTATATACAAAATTAAAGCTGACCAAATTTGGCACAAAATTATTCATATTATATGTGTCCTTATCTCTAACCGTTTTCAAGTATTGTAATAAGCCGTTGAAAATCGCATTTTGTTCAAAAATAAGCTGCACACCACGTTTTAGGACATATCTTCTAAACAGTTATATAGGCCTAGTTCGCAAAAGAGCACAGAAATGAAGAAGTATTAGAGGATAAATTATCTTCAATTTGGTATATAAACAAATAAAATCCGCCCGTGATATCAAAACTAACAAGTATTTGCCAAATTCAGATTAACAAGAAAACTGTCCCCGGGGGGACACGAAAATCAACATGAAACTTCCACAGTGCATTGATGATGTGTTCGAATGAACACTCCTGTAGTACTACGTTTCGAAGTTTCACGGAACACAGGACTTCAAAGTTTTCCAAATTATGTTCTGAATGTCTGAAAGGTAAACAACACATCATACATATATGTTCAAGTTATGCATTTCGTATTCATTGTTTATGTAAAAAGTTGCGCAGAAGATAATATAAATATTAGATTAAAGTTATTGATGAAGTTGACGTTCTAATTAATTGATCTGATCTCTGCCAAATGCGAATATTATATGAGTATAGGATGACCCAAAGGAAACTTCCCATCTCGTTTATTTCGTAACCTGTTGATTTCCAGGAGGAATCCAGAAAACCACACCTTTTAATTTAAGTGAGAATATGCCAGCGTGGTCAAGCATGGCATACTGTCCCAATTTATTGTGGTATAGTAGCTAAAGTGAAAATTTCCTCAATGACAACATGAGTCAAGTAGCACATCATGTCATTGTCTTTAGGTTCTGTTTACTAAAGACGTGATCATTTACTAGTTTCTTTGCAAATTCTCGGGACATTGCGTTTGTAACTCAAATATTATAAAGTGAAACTTTATAGGTAAGGTAATATTTACACTATTTAATTTTATGAGCGCTCCACCTGCAATCGTTAGTATAAAAGAACTCCTGGAAATATCACTATTATAAATTTGAACGTGCTATCTCACGTTTTGTGATCAAATTGCACCAAATCCCTCTGATAAGTACGCTAATAAATATAAGGTTATAAGTAAGATAAACGCATAAAGGTCACAATCGTATAAGTAAATATAATGTAACAGGAAATTAAATAAACGAGATCTTAGAAAAGAACTGGTTAAGACGTTCGCTTCTTAAGTAAAATCCAGGGTTCGATTCACAGCATAAGCAAGAACGTTTAGTTTCTTTTCTTTTAAAATATATTTCTATATGTTTATATTTATGATTAATAATTGCGTTCTTGCATTTTTCGTAGATTAGATTAGTGACCATGGGTAAGCGTAGGTTAGGTAAGGTCAGTTGCATTTATGAAGTGCAACATTCTTCACTCACAGTGTCATGCGCCGAATCGATCCGTTGAGTGATGGTGATAATTGTTAGTGAAAAAAGCTTGCCGTTTTTAAACCGTTAACTGTAGAGAAATTGTTAGATTTCATGCAGTTGCATAACAGAACAAACATACCCACGCTTTGTAAACCACAGGGCCTAAATTCAAGACATCATACGCCTCGAGATCGGCTCCCCTTTTGATAAACTATATTATACGCAACTAACAATATTGGATATTCCTATTGTCTCATGCGCGTGAATGCTAGGTGTACAGTTCAGTGTGTGTTTGATTGTTATTTATTTTCGTGAGGCCGAGAATTCAGTGAAATTGTAGAACGTGTATTTTCAAATTTCAAAGTGCCTGCGTCAACCATGACTCCCTCCTGAGTTTGTGCTTTGATGTGCAGTGTGTTATGTCGTCGTTTTTCGCGTGGTGTCTGTGGTATATAGCAAGTTTATAGTGTATATAGTACCCTCTGATGTGTTTAGTATATAATATGTATTGCTTGAACCACGAATGGTGATTCAAAAACTCAGAATTAATTTTTATTAACATTTTTCTTTCTTAATTTGGAAGCGAAAACTTTGATTTTTGAGAACTGCCATTGCTTACCGCTGATCAGATTTCAGTTTCTACTACAACTACCAACATAGCAGCCGCCCACCCTTACAGTAATAATCGATTTGCAAAATTGAAGCTCTTGAGTCACAATTTTAATTATATTTACCACTAGCCACTATTTTTCCTCAATTCTTCAGACTTGAAGCTTTGCTAAAGCATGTTTCTTTCTTAGTACTACACCATCCTGATATTCATATGTAAATTAATTTGATTTCTCAAGGACGCGAGTTTCCGCCATTACTCCCTCCTTTTGCATGTGACACTACGTTGAAGAAAACCATAGCATCAGTGGTACCATAGCATCAGTGGTGCCAGTGCCTTTGCAAAACCCTTTCGCACCTAAAACAAGTAACGAAACACGACTCGCCACAGGAAATCGCCCCTTCGTTTACTGAGTGGTTTATGCTAGTACATTGTTCGTTCCTACTATTCGGGTTTTCTCGTTGTGTTACTGCAGCTATCTACACACAGTGACTATTTTTAATATTATTTATACTGAAACTAGTGGTGTTTGTCCGATTTATAACGGAAATTATTATTATTATTAATATTACTATTGTTACTTGTAGTGTCATTTTGCGTGTTGTCAAGTATGGTTAGCAACACTATGGCGGTCTCATTTTTTTTTTTTGTATTTATTACAGTATTAACATGCCTTTGTATTTGGCCCTACTATGGCCATACTCATTCGTGTACTCTAACCATACAAGAACATGCCATTGCAGAACGGAGGTGTAGAACAAGAACATTTTCGTTCTCTGCATGCGGATATAGTAATCAGTTCTATTCTGCACTCAACACCTCACAGCGCTCAAAGACAGGCAACCTGGACAAATCGACCACATCTCCATATTATTATTTGTTATGTTTAGTTCTCCTTAGCGGTGATATTAACCCAGGTCCCTCTGCTCCAAGCACTACTTTCTCTGTGTACTACCAAAACTTGAGATCCATATAAAACAAATTATTAAACTGTGAAATCCATCTCAGTGAGTTAACAAGTTACGATGTTCTCATGTTTTGTGAATCGTGGTAGAACGATTCTGTCTCGGACAATGAACTACCATTTGCACGTTACTTTGACATATACACGTTACCGCGAGCACCAGGGAGGTGGAGGAGTCATAATATGTGTCAGCAATAAATGGCAAAATAAACTGCGCCCTGATCTACAAACAAACTATGAAATTATATGGGTAGAAGTTTGTGTTCATAAAGGTTAAAAATTGTTATTAGGATGTTACTAAAGACCTCACAAACATTCTTCAGTTTCCGTCTTGGAGGCTTGTCGTGATTCAACTCTAGCTGCTTTATCAGATGGTAATGTAATCATTTTTGGCGACTTTAATCTATCAATAGACTGGTTAACTCCTGATGTTGGAATAGGGAAATGTGAAAATGATTGGTGATTTATTGACATATTTATTCATGGCATAAAACTTTGTCAGTATAACATGTTTAATACATGATGAGATAGTAATTTAGATTACGCTCTGTCATCGTTAGAGATGGTATCACTTACTCCAAGGCAAGATCTGTTCCCGTCTGGTCATGATTCACTTGATGTAACATTTGAGTCACCATCGCTGAGTATTAAAACCCCTCAACCACGTGAACAATTTGTCAGACTATGGCGAAAACTTATTGGGATAATATACGAAATGTGTTACATCTTCTTCCGAGATGTTTATTAGAGGAGGGAAGCACAAATGATGCGGCTGTCATGTCATTTTAGCGATTAGTGAAGAGTTAGTTCAAAAGAAACCTCTAAGTTCACGGAAGTTTCTTCCTTCCTTTGATTCTGAAATCCGAGTAGTATTGAATAATAAAAAGCGTGCGTGGTCTCTCTGGAAACATTTTCCCAACGAACACATCTATAATTTCTTTAGTCAAATTAGGCGACATACTAAACAGTTACTCAGACAAAAATATTTAAATTATGTTTCAAATATCTCAGAAGAAGTAACTGAAATCCTAGAAAATGTCGGTCCCTGGTAAATGCAAGACGGTAACTCATGTATTCCTATGGAGATAAAACATGATATGGTACCTCTGATGAACACAGAGCGGAATTCTTCAATGATTACTTCTTTACAATTTTTTTCACTCAACCACGTTGACCTACTCTGCCTGATCGTAATTCCAGTCTGTCCTCATGCCTTGACTTCAATTCTCACTACTCCAGACAAAATCAAGTTTCTCCTTGGTTCCCTCTCAGATCATGGTTCTGTAGGACCTGATAACATAAATTCAATCTTTCTCCGTCAAGCTGCTCATTCTTTGTTTTACCCACTATCACTCTTGTTCAGCAGATGCTTTTTGGAAGGTGCTTTCCCCCCAGTTATGGAAGCAAGCTAATATAGTTCCTATTCATAAGTTAGGTGATAAAACTAGTCTCCTTGTATAGATCAATCTCTCTTTTTGTCCGTATTGCCCACGCATGCGATTAAGTCTATTTCAGATAACTCTCAACTTGACGTGGTGTACTTGCACTATTCCAAAGCCTCTGACAAAGTAAATATCAATATGCTTCCGTATAAATTATCGAACAGGTTTAATATGCATGTTAAATTTCTTTTCTTGGTCCTGATTCTTCCTGATTCCTTTCCCAAATATGTTTTTGTTACCCGGTATACCACAAGGAAGTGTTCTTGGTCCATTCCTATTTCTTCTATATATTGATGATCTTCCATCTCACTTATCTGCACCTTCCAATAATATTCTTCTTTTCGCAGATGATTGCAGGGTCTTTGGGAATGAAACAACTGATAACGACGCTCTCTTTCTTTAACAGGATATATTTGAAATAGCTGATTGGTGTAATACCTGGAATATGACCTTAAATCCACTCTTACAATTTCGTTGAGAAAGAACATGTTTTTTTTTTCAGACACTTTATCGACAATATTCCCATTAAGCAAGTAAATTTTCAGAAACATCTGGGTGTAATATTTGATGAGAAACTATTTGCTCAGCAAATCGCAGCCACAACTAGCAGTGCCATGAAATTGCTTGGTTTCCTATACAGATTCAAAGAAATTCAAAACCTTTCTTCTATTAATATCTTTTTCAAAGCTTTCATTTCAGCTAAATTGGAATACTGCTCCCCCATTTGTAATATGGCTTCTTCTACTCACTTGACACGTCTCAATTCTGTCTTAAGTTTTTTCATCGCCATCGTTAAATACAGAATCCCTTCTACTAGATCAATAAGTAACACAGAAATTCTAAATATCTTAAACATTTGAACGACCTCT
>JAGDQP010006984.1:17479-69517 GCA_022664845.1 Lepisma saccharinum | reverse complement strand
TTTTTTTTTTTTCGTTAGAAGTGCTTCACTCGCAGGAGGCACCGCATTATTGCAGACATAATGTACATGCAATGTAGGCAAACGTAATAAGTAACAAGAAATGTTAGAAATAACCGCCTTGTTTGCGAATATCTTAATGTGGAAGTTGTTGCTCATATCGTCAATTGCAAGGGTAATGTTCTATTTCAGTTGCTGGATTGTGCGTGGTTTATTGACCTTTTCTCTCAACGTACTTACAAGAGGAAGTCTGCGAGATTGAGATCTGGAGATCTTGTGGCCATAGTCCTTTGGAGATAATTCGATCTTCGAAGGAGCTAGTTTCAACTGCCATCAACCTGTCCGTACTAGAGGTTGTTATTGGCAACGTGCCTACTTACTTTTCAAGCGTAGTGAGCGCTACGGTACGGGCAATTGGGGTCATTCTAAGTTTATTTAGTACTTCACTTGGTCAACTTTTTTTTACTTTTATTAACACTTAAACCGAAACGCCTATTTGTTATGCAAGTAAACGTACAGTTAAAATATGTGGGTTGTCTACCAGAAAGGATAAATGTAAAGTTTTTGGAATTCAACTAACTTCTGTTATCGAACTTTGAACAAACTTAAACTTCTTTTTCTTCTGTTATCGAACTTTCAACAAACTTAAACTTCTTTTTCTTTTTTTTATTGAAACCTTACAATCTATTATCGAACTTTCGATATACTTTTTGTTGTTACCGAACATCTTAACTCCTTCTTTTCCCATCTGATAGAGAACACACAACATGATTTTATTTGCCATTTTCATCTCTTGACTGTAATTATGTTTTCCTTTGAATGTTATTTATGGCCTTTAGGCATCTAAGGCTCAGGCCGTTTTATTTTATTTATTTCTATCCAGCATATTTATGTCTTCCTTTTCAGTCTAGGCTAAAATCTGTCTCATAATCATTCTATTAACTGGTTAGTTACTAGCCGTGTAAACAGGATATCTTTTCTGGAGATTTCTCAGTGTCTTCCACAGACGGGTGCATGTGAAAGAACCTGTGAACCCCGGCCATTGCAGCTCGTTCATCCAATCTTTGGATCGGACATTTTAGTAGACGAAGCGGAGACTAAAGAGGGTGGTGGTCTATGAAGAGCATAAAAGTGACCCTATGTACATATCTCATGCTTACTCGAAACTCGCGTGAAGCCATGCATAAACGATTCAACGTCAGATACAGAAGCACACACACCATAACATCATTTTTTTTTCTTCTTTTTGCATTAAGTTGATGGCTAGCCAAGATTTATTCTTTGTACAAGTTGTTTCGTATTCCTCGCCCACCATCATAAAGCTAAGCATCGATTACATAATATGCTTGTTTAACCCTTTCTTACGTTTAACTTTTAAGAGAAGGAATCTTTATTACATATATTATATAGCCCAAGCAATAAAAAACAGTTTGTTCACATACACATATACAGCATCGTCAACAATGAGAATTATGCATGGTTGAGATTGAGACTGTCTTAGGTGACGAGCTGTAAAGAATATTATAAATAAAGCTTTTATATAGGATCTAGGGGGTCATAAAGTCTCATAATTAATATTAAGTAAATTGCTTATAATAGTCATTAAGAAGAGTTATTTTTCAGATATATGTTGGAGAATCGATAGTCTTTCATCTAACAAATCGATAGTCTTTCACAGTTAGCGTAAAAAAAAAAAATTAAAAAATATTTTTGAAAATACGCATTTTTAAGATGCACTAAAAAGTAAAATATAATAAACTGATTTGATTTAATCCTATGAATCGGAAAATAAAAGCGTGGGTGCTCTTAGATATTATGATTTTATGATAAGGTAAGCAAGAGCACCCACGCTTTTATTTTCCGATTCACAAGATTATTATTGTTTTTTACTTTTTAGTGGACCTTTATAAAGCGTATTTTTTTTTAAAAAAAACCTTTTTAATTATTTTTTTATGTATAATAGATGAATATTAAACACCCTGCGAAATAGGCAACCCAAACTTCACACAATAGACGCGGCGTTGCGTGCATTTAAGGATATTTTCCAATGTATTAATTAGAGTTAACTGGATTATTCTGTCGTATATCTAATGATTAAATATTGTATTGTCATCGGAAGCAAGCAAATTTACAACATTTCAAAGAATTCGGATAATTGTAAGTGAGTTAGAAGTCAATTACAAGATTTGTACCAGAAAAACTTACAGGGCAAGTTAATATAAAGCGTATAAAAAAATCAGGAAAATCTGATTTTGCTTACTCTCATTATATATTCAAAAACAATCTTACAAATAAGACCAGAAAATCCTTTCTGGGGGTAAAAAGTAACTAACTTTATGGCTTATGGAATTCGCAAGTTCGTCTCAGCAGTAACAAAACTTCGAAAGGAAGAATAGTACTATAAAGAATTAAAAAAAAAAAATAGATATAAAATTTTGAAAAATCACAGAAAAACTTCTCAGTTTAAGGCTTGAATCTTCCCACCAATGGTTAATTATATATACAGTATATCTTCAATGGTATTATTTACTTCGCATGACAGTGGTACGCACACACAAGGGCGCCGATTTCTGTGTAATTTTGGGGGGCATTCAGATGTGGGATTTATCAATGAAATAGATTTTCCAAAGGGAGATATAGAAATAGGAGAACCGACTTCAACTTAGTATCCCACTTCAACCTTGGGTGCCCCTCAAGCCCCGAGGATCGGCGCCCTTGTACACACATACACACATCGTCTAAAAGTACGCGTGATAGAATGGCAACACAGATGTTCTCTGATGGTAACGTAGCGGCTTTGCATGCGAGTCACATCTTACAACTCTCTAATTGGATACCGTGGCGCATGTGACCTGTGGATTAACAGACTGTCTATGAAAATAATGGCGGGAAAAGACTGCGTTTAAACTATGTAGTATGGAGGTGACAGGACGAACTTCTGTGTAGCTATAGATTGAGTTCATCCAGTGCTGGATTAAGCAATTTGGGGGGCCTGGGCTAATAAATCTGTTAGGGCCCATACATGTTACTTGTCCCCCGTAGTCGTAAAAATAACCGATTTACCTTTGACGGGATACCTAAACGTGTAGGGGGAGGGGCTCTGGCTGTGGCCCGTTTAGACTCCCACTTAATCCGGTTCTGGGTTCATCTAGCTCTCGTTGAATTTGTCAGATTCCATTCATGTTGAAAGCAAATGCACTTCACTTCTTGTGGAAATTTTTAGTTGACGAATTTTCTTCAACAATTTTTGGACAATTTTTATTTATCTTTCTCGATTGATGTTGAGTGTTATGCGCAGCGATTTTGCTAGATTCCCCATACAACGTGTATGATGTGAAAATAATTTGCACAAGAAAAAAATAAATATATAAAACCAGGCGCCAATGTTTAGAAGCTGTGTCAAAATCCTTAGTTATGAGTATTTTCACCCGTTAGATGAAACTAAAATATTTTCGCAAAGCGTCGTTTGATGTTCTAGCACCTTTCTATTCATGAAGTGATTATAAATATGTAATGACATATTTTGAAACCTTGTGTCAACCCTTAAACTTGCCGTGAGTTCCGCGTATGTTGTGTCCTTGTTTAAACTTAATGACACATTCCAGTGGCAGAATCGCTTGGTTTGTTAATTGAAATATTCCCAGTGCTGGCTGTCTATTTGAACTTAATTTTCCATCCTCAGTGATATTCAAAGAATGTACAGGAAGCGCCAGATGTTTGTACCCACTCGTAAAAGGTCTTCTTCTAACAAATTAGAAATAGATTAATCGATTTGAGTATGGTTTCGTGTAACGTAAAGAGACTGTGATTTTCTGTAAGTCATAATAAACTGTAACCAAATCGGTCAGTGCATTCTAAAGTTATTCGAAGAAATGTTACGACTGGGTATAAACTTTTGGCACTGACTGTACATTTAGTTCAAATCAAGAGTCGTCTCAATTTTTGCACACCAAAATACTGTAAGGATTACTTTCCTTTTGCTTCATTATACGTCAAATAGTACAGTCATGAACATAAGTTTATTTCGTTGTAAAAACAAGCATGAACGTTGACTGTGGATAATATTTTGTGCCGAAAATTTAGACTTTAGATTTCTTAGCTTTTAAAAGTGGCATATATGTTCGTTTCGGCAGACTTTTTTTTTTAGATACAATTTATTCTTAACAAAGTATTACAAAAAAAAAAAAAAATAATAATAATTCACTTTTGTCAGCTATCAAGGAACAAGTACATTGAGATAGTTAATGGCAACTGGTTTCGTTTCCTGTCGATTAACTTGTTGAAGGTCATTCGAAGTCGATTTGTCAACAAATGGGATTTCTTATAAAAGGCGTTATTTCCTTTAGGCATGAAATAATTCATGCTTTTTTTCTGTCTCCAATTACTCTTTTTATATGAAGTAATTTTTCATTTTGTTATAATAATGTAAGTATTTATGAGTTTGAAACTTAAGTAGGATCTCTTACAGTTTCTAAATTATATAAGATACTACAGCAGTTTGTAATTACTATAATTAAAGGTGCGTTTGATTAATATTTCAGCTGAAATATACATAAAGGAATAATTTCTACTAATAGCATGACTTAGTATTTACTAGTGATAGTGCAGGGAGAGAAATTATGTGTATTGCAGATTTCAGGAATTGTACAATAATGATAATGCATAGATGCAGAAACAAATTATTTCAGTAACAATAGAAGTAGATTATAAAGAATATTTCTTTATCATTTGTGTATTAAGTGAACTAACTTTAGCCTCTTCTGGAAGGAATTTTTTTCGAAGTTGTACTTTTTTGTTCATAGTTCATCATTCTGTGTATTGCATTGGCGCTAGTGTGAAATTTGGCTCATCTGTTACGTCATTTTCAAATGTCTACATATGTGTACGTGTCACAAATCAGTTAACATCTATATGTCATGCAGTTATCATATATATAATTCCCGTCTTTGTTATTCCGTAACAAACTTCTTTAAGTTTTGGTTAGGACTGTGTACAGTTAGGTTAGGTTCGGTTTGGTTAGTTGACAACAACCAACAATCAAGGGATATCAACAATGAAGAGAAACTATCAAGGGAAATAATGAAGGGAAATAAAAAAAACAGCATTGATCGAGCTCTTGAATTGGTTATGAACTTCCTTCCCTGAAAGTTTGAACTCTTTAGGCTTGAATTTGTAGGAGCAGCATTGAAATTTCGTTCAACGATAAAAATACACTAGAGATATACAGAGGTACGGTAGTGCTACCATCTGAAATTAAGGATTGTTGTTTTACACCAACCTTAAGCAACGATATTGTGAGATAATGATGTTCTTCAATTGATATTCCACTTTTATATAGAGACACCTTTAACTCCAGTAAGACGGGGGTGATATGTTCATCTAGTCACTGATATAAGCTTTTATTTATTTATTTTTAAAAAAGGTAACTATCTTTCTACCTAGAAACAATATTGATATATTAGTTATAAAAATATTCATCAAGCCAATAATGAAAAGAAAAGACAAGAAATATTATTCTTTCATATACGCACACAAACACACACATGAAGGAAAAATGAGGCTGGAATGGGACCTTTTGAGCCTATAGAAGGAGTGTTTTGATAACACTACTTTGAGCTTATTTTGAAAACTGACTTGCGTCTGGATAGGCGTAACTGTAACAAAACATCATTCAATACGATAAACAGGTACTTGATATACTTTTAATGAGTGTAATGTTCTTAGTTTTACATGCATTTATGTAATGTAATTCATTGTAAGGCTCTTGTTTCGTATGTAAGATGTTAGATGTTATACTTTGCTTTGTAGTGAGTTGTTAGCTTTAACTCCAGCGACTGATGTTACTTGGCGCGTCCGAAAAGCCTGACGGTCGGCAAAAAGGAAAATAACACCTTAATTAAGTTTCGTACTCTGCTGTGTTAAGAGAAAGAGAGACCCCGTACGGTTACTTGATTAAGTTTCCATACATCGAATAAAAGGAATGGACACTACGCTACTAACTCTCCTTTGTTGCTACTTTCACCCCCCCCCCCCCCCAAAAAAGGTGGAAACATTGTATACGAATTTATTGATCGGGTAAAAACTTTCTGCTAACTAACAGTATTATATTTTCCTTTAGGGTAGCCGCACTTAAAAGAACCAAGATCAAGGCGAAGCATAGCAGTGCCTCACTAAATCCGTTTATTTGTGTCTAACTCTTTTTGTTTCACTCCAGTCAGCCGGTACCATCGAGCTTTAAGTCCCGATACTGGAGTGACTACTAACACTCAATTTTACAATCGACCGCGAAGCTTCTAGTCAGAGCTAAGTTGAGTCCAAGTCCGCAAGTCATATTTCGTGGAGTGTCCAAAGATAGACGCCAAAACAAATATTTAAACTCGTTTGTCCACTTCCAGTCTAATCCATTGTGGACCGAATTTTCAGTTCTAACTCAGTTTTATACTCTTCTTATCACTGTGCGTCCCGTTTCTTTTATTTAAGTTTTAATTTCTGAGTTATTCATATAATTGTATACTGTACACTGCATATAATAGAAAAAACTGCAAATAATGTTTACGTTTTTTTTTTTTTTGCAAGAATTAAGACATAAATTAAAGCACAGCGATATCAAGCGTAAAAAAATTGAGCTAGAACTCTAAATTTGGTCCATATTGTTTTAGACTAGAAGTGGACAAACGAGATTAAGTGTCTTCTCCGCTCCCTGGCTTCATATATTCATGAAATTTTTAATATAATCAGTCAGTCCAGTATCGCTTTTAGATTGATGTCGTTGGCCGGTACGCAGGCAACATTTAATACATGGATTTCAGTATTTAAGACAGCATTGATTTGCTTCGCTCTAACTTTCCTTGTGTGCGGCTCATGGACGTAAGAATATAACAGGACTAGTAACTCAATGTTATAAAAATGGGACGGCTGAGAATACAGTTTGTCTGTCATTCCAACATGGCGGATCGCGCATACTTCCTGGAAAGGAAGCAGACGATATTGTGAATTTGCAAATAAATTTTAATGATCTAAATTTGTCCTTAACTACTAATTATTATAAAATAAGTGTTATTGCAATACACTTCCTTCTTAAGGGCAGTGATAATTCAAATCTTGAAACCTGATAATAAAGAAAAAACTTAAATATTGCTTGCCTGTTTATTCTCACACGTACCTTTTGGTCGGCTTCATCAGACGCAACCTTCACATACCTTAAATTATTTCCCATAAATTAAAAAATTGTAATTAAAAGTGGCTCAATTAACATTACTTCTTATGGCCAGTTGCAATATTTTGGTCAATTCAACATGGCGGCAAGGCGCACTTCCGGCACATAAATTTTGGTTTGTTACAAGTCCTTACGTCCATGGTGCGGCTGTCTTTATATTAAGAAACTTTTTTTAAAGGTTCGAATTAGAGATGAAACTGATAAATCGTATTTTCTTCAAAAGCTGGTTTTCAATTTTTATTTAAAAAATATATATATGAGAGAAAAAAAAATACATTGTTTATACGCATTCTCTACAGATATTATTCTCTGTAGTTGTGTTAGTTTCGTGCTCAAAACGTGTAGAAAATGTGTACAAGAAGTATTGCGATCTTATCAAGTCTATCTGAAACTTAGAACACTTGTGGTATCACTTTTTCTTGCTCGCTTTTTTTGACTCTGTTAACATTTTCGTGTCTTTTTTCTATCTTTGGAAGTTCATTTGATTTCTTAGAATTACACAAGACATTTTCATTACAAGTTCACTCTCGTCTTTCTAATACTTTTCTTTCCAGTTCTTCCATAACACTACAGGCCAAGTTTGTCCATGATCTTCCAAAGTAGCTGCCTTCATCTCCCCTCCCCTCTTCTTACTGGACTCCATCCAATTTTCAATCCCCCCAATAGTTTAATAGAATCTTCTCTAACCCCATCTTTGGCTCATTTGTTCGGTTTTCTTACTGGTATCGTTTAAATCAACTTGGTGAAATATTCCTTCATTCGTCTTTCTTGAAATAAACTTCTAATCTTATGTTCTAGAGTTTTCTTTATTTTAAAGGAACTTATTAATGCATTTTGGATTGAAGTAACAAATTCTCAGGGTAGAAAAAGGTATGGTAGTAGACATTTTCGAGAATAGGCAACAAGTAACATTAGACATTGAAGATAAGAATAAATTTCGTTTCTTTTCTAAAAGTAATTTGTATATTATATAACACTTAATTCTCATTCAAATCTTCCACATTAAAAGTAATTTTATATTACATGAATGGTGTGTGAGCATTCAGGACGTTATCCAGTTCCTTGGTTTACTTTTACTGTACCAAGTTCTTCTTTCCCCCTCATGTGTCTGGATTCCAGAATTCCCAGCGTCAACTATTATTGAACAAAGTTTCCTCATCCCGGAGTCTGGAATGCGTTGAAAGGAGACCTTTTGGAGTGTAAAATATATAGCTTTTGCTAATGGGGAGAAGGCAGTTACAGAGAAGGAACGGAACATTCAGCAAAAGAGCACGTAAAATATTGTCTGATGGTTTTGTGAGAAGATCAATGAAACACCAACTGCCAAATGTTCGTTTGGAAGCAAAAGGGCGCCCGCCTACTAACTAGACGATGTTCTTTTTCAAAGTTTACGATTCCCTCATGAACCTAATCTTACCTGACAAATAACCACTTGCTTTCTAAACTCTGATCAAAAGTAATAGAAGTTTGCGATTCCTCCTGTTTTTATCTTTTCTGGGTACTTTTCTTTATAGCTTTTTTTCAGAGTTATTATACCTTGTGCTAAACCAGAAATTAGCATGTTGCTGTAATTGGTTGTGGAGCACTGTACCAGAAGATAGATATCTTGAGAGAATGGCTGCCAATTTTCCAATCGTAAAAATGTTCAAAGGTCAAAGCAACAGAGAAGAAGAATACACCAGAACTTAAATTATAATGACGTTAAAGGTGGAGTCTTCTTGAGTATACTTGACCTCAGAAGATTTCCCCAAATTTTAACAATGAAGCATGAGGTTAAAATAGTGTGAATAATCAGTAAGGAGAAAGCAATAGTCCATGTCAAAGAGGGTGGCTATTGCTTTAATAACGTTATTTCAACAATGAAATGTTACGATTGCTATCATAGCCATTTCTTTCTGTTTAATCGTGACACAATAATTATAAGAGAGAAAAATATCAGTAAATAAAATAAGGCAAGACTAAAGTATGCTATTTATATTCAGAAAGTTAACCTACATCCTACGATGAACCGGTTAGTTAGGATAGTCTTGCACCCCCTAATATCATTGCAATTATTAATCGTTAGATTATATTGTATAATATAGGTGCGTGTCATTATTGGCACTCTAAATTACTTACAGAAGAAGAATATTTCCTTGAAATTGATTCACAGATATTCCAAAAATGTATAATTCCGAAGATATACTTCCATGTCCATGTGCATGGTTCGAATCCCCAAACTACCAGAACTTTTTTTTTTTTTTTTGTCATTGGTAGAGAACAAAATGTGAACCGTCCGACGTAGCTAGGAAAAAGTTAAAAAAAAAAAGTTCTGGTAGTTTGGGGATTCGAACCATGCACATGGACAACAAAAGTACGATAATCACGTGCTTAAAACCCCTCGATCGCGAGAGGACTACTCCAGATAGCTTTCAGTTCAGACAGTTCCTGTACTGCTTTCATTATACCAATTTTTTTGCAACTTTTTTCTTTTCCTTCCGCGTTGCACAGAAGTTGAAATTGTGGAGATAATTATTTTGATGCTAGACGACGTCACTCATTAAGCACTTCCAGAAAAGATATAGAAAGATACACTTTCGGTGGTATCAGTCCGTGTGTTCTTCGAGGTAGATGTTCCTCGAGAAGGAAGAACGAAGTTCAAAATTTAAGCTTATTCTAACGAACTTGAAAGCTTCAGGTACGATATAGTTCATCATCTACCACCATCTACTGTACCGCTGTGCCGTAATATCAACACAATATGAAACAATTTACTACGATCTCAAAGAGACAAATCGCGTGCCTTATAATCGCCGCGACTTTAAGAAATATCTCGTAAATAACTTTTCTTATGCTCATTTATATTATACTTTTTTAGCATTATTTTTTTTAAGACGGCCTATTTATATATTTTTTCTAATTCATTAGGTTAGATTAGGCTCGGTTTAGTATATTAGATTACTTCAAATTAGGTTTTTCGATCATGCTTACCTTAAACTCAATTTGCTCCAAAAAGATTACTTTGTTTTTTTAAAAGGAAAGTTTAGTATTGCTTAGTGTAACGTGATTTTTCCATACATCATGTAAGTTGTTTCTTTTTAATCTTCATTCGGGGTCGTGATTTCATGCCTTTACGAGCAAAAGGAATACAATCTATTTGGATCTACATTAACAGCAGCGTTATTTCCTTACCTTTCATATATTATATCTTTTTTAAAGTTCTATTTTGCGAGCCAAAAAAGGAATTGTGTCGGCTACATTTTTTTAAACCGTGTGGAGTAACGTAAGAATATAAGAACTAGACAGCAAAAGAATGTAAAAGATCTTCTTTCATCTTCACTGCTCTCCTTTTTGGTATGTCAGTTATGAAATGTGTATTATCTTCTGTTTTCCCCCACCTCCTGTCCGTTTTTTCTGTTCCTTCATACTATCCTCTTAAGACCATTTTTTCTTCTAATGGACACTCTTCCATTTATGTACTTTTTTTTATTTTATTAGCTATGTGATTGGAGATTCTAATAGAATCCTTTTAAAGAATCATTTATGAACCTCTTGGCCTACATAGGCATTCTGACGTATTCTCTTTTGTCCTTAGATAGAGTGTGTCTCTTGTAATAAGAATTTCTTCTCCCATTGTTTGTTTAAAACGAGCCAAGTCCAGTGAAGTAAAGAAAATTTTAATAACTCATTCATTTAACTGCTTTTGTTTACATTTTTGACGTTAGTTTCTTCTTCTTTCCTTTTTCTTTTGTTGATATTGTTCAATTTGCTTAAATAATTTTGATCTTCGATAGGTTCAACATATGCAAATTAATATGTATATGTTTGACTATCCTCTCAGCTTGCATCAAAGTGGCATGGCATCTCCTAACCATGCTAAAAGCACTTACTTCAAGTCTCCTGGCCCAACTAATATCATTCTTATTCTTGCGTGGTCTTGTCCTAGGACAGATTCAACTGTATAGCCTGCGTCTCAGCCCTCTGTCCTGTGCCTCCTTGTTTTTTTTCTTGTGGTCCACTTTTCTCAACTTTACGTACACAACACTTAGCAAACCTTTTCCTCAATTCCCTTCGTATCTTGTGCACTGTCATCAATTCCCTAACCGTGCTGTAAAAGTACAGAATTCAATCCAATTTTAGCGTCCGTTCGCTCAAGAAAATACACTAATTTCAACATCCCGTCAGCACTACTTTCTCTGTTTTCATATATGCCTCCTCTGCTGCACTCAATATCTTGCTACATATGTTGTTGTGATGTTGTGGAGACCTCTGATTTGCACCTTCTTTTACGAATCAGTATCAACCGTCACTACTTCTCAGCATTTCATCCGAATACCTCAATATACTTCTCTTTCAACATAGGCTTTCTTTCGATGAATGGTTCAACAGAAACATTGGTCTAAATTCGATATCTTAGAACTTTTAATAATACCGGATGACGTTTTGTTTATGCTAATGACAGAAGGATAGCAAACAATGTTGCCATTTGGCTAAACGAGATTCTAAATGTAACTAAAATGCTTTATTTCTAATGGGAAAAGTTGCCACTTTTATAGCTAGATTGGATGTAGAAAGTTATGAAACCCTGTATGGACAAATAAAAGTTCTGATTTTTGGTGGCGTAAATTACATTTCAAATTGGCTGGATTTAGACAGAAGATGACCAGGTTAGGATCACTGGTAGCAAAACATCCAATCACTGGAACACGTTTCAGAGACATTGATAAGTAACTGTACCACATTGCCAAGTTTTAAATTATTCACTTGCTTTTAGAGGCAATATCGTGTCGCACTTTATTCAAGCGTGGCAGGCAGAGTGAATCATGTGTTAACAGCGCTGTCGTTTCTTTTTCTTTCACGCGTGCGCGCGCACACAGAACAAACTATCAGAAATCAACTATCGCTGGTCCAAGTATAGTGATAAAAAACAACTTTTTTCTGTGTTTGGTTTTAAAAGAGGGATTGTATTCTGAATTATATTCGCATTTCCTCTCCTCTTACTAGTTTTATTAAGCGTCAATTTTGTGTTTCCACATGTAATCAACAAATATCTCCAATCTGATACTTAGTTAGTTCTACAGAAAGTGCAACACTCCAGGAAATGATAGGAACAGTTCCCAATAAATACGATTACAGGTTGTTTGTTTATATGGAAAGAAAAGCCACGAACAACGCTCAAGATTTAAAGAAAGAAGTTGCCTCAGATCGAATTGCAAAGAGGGGAGAGAATCAAGAAACCTGATCTGCGGGCGTTGGTTGTGCATTCATTTTTCTTTCCTCCTGTTTGCTTCTCTTATCGTGATTGTAGAAAATGAAATGGCCATTCAAGATTGATGTATTCTTGTATTCCCTGCAGAGTTCCTCAGTCGGTTTTCCTAGTACATTGTCGCTTGTTATTCTTTCGTTGTAGCTTTTTTTTTCTTTCTTGTTCCTCTTTCTAGATTGTTCCAAAGACATCAATTTCTGCTCCTGTTCTACAGACTTCGTAAGTACCATCGCATCGCAGTTAGTGAAGCGTGACTTGATTGTCAACAAATGGAATTGCACGCCATTTTGTGTCCAAAATAAAGGGAAGACATGTTTGTTTTATTTGCTGAGGTTTTAATGATACTATATCTGGATCTGATACGAGCTGTTCAATGTAACGAGAAAGGATTCTTTGGTTAGAAAATTAATTCCTATTTTGATTGCGAGTAGAAGTAAATTTTAACGTCTTTTGTTGAGAAGTTAAAGGTTCGTTTACAGCTTAAATATACTCTTGTCACCATTAACGTTTTACTTTCATTACAGTTTTCTGGAAACATAAGCAAAAAAATACAAAGATGTTACTTTTTGTAAGAAACAATTATCCGAAATATTGCAAATAAAGGATCTAACTAAAAAAAAAAAAAAAATCTAGTATCACGACTTAAACGAGGTATTGTGATGAATGAGAATCAGAACACGATTTACATTTGTTTGTTAGTTAAGTGTCCATTTCAATTGTACTATCTATTCGTCTAATTTTGGAATATCAATTTTACCGATATAAAAGAGCGACCGTAGCTGTCAGTTGGTAGAGCGTTACCTTAGCAATCAAGAGGTCCTGGTAACGATCCCGGGGTCCATCCAGCCTGACTGAGCTTTTTCCCGAAGTTTGTCTTCAGTCACACTAGGCAAACGCCAAGATGGTGCCTTCAAACATCCTGATCGATTCTCTTTCAACATCATCTCCCCTATCCTATCGTGACCTGTGTCAAACTTGCCTAAAGGCTGTAAGTAAATTCGACTTCAAAGCCAAAGAAAAGAGATGTAAATGTTGTGGACAGAAGTTAATTGGGTTGAATTCGAATATCTTTTAAGGCCTTTAGGCATCTTAGGCTAAGGTCATGATCGGGTGGGGGAGAGGACGGACAGGTTAATTGTTTTGAGAACGAACTCATTAACTTATGAAAAAGAACGTTTGTCAGTTTTATATTGTTCGGTTTGATGTCAAGTAATTGGAGTAAATGCATGTTCATATGTGGCAGCATTTGACGTTAAAAATAATTGTTCACAAATTAATATTTTAAGCATATATTGCGTGTTTAGATTTAGTCCAACGTCCCATAATACATAAATAATTAACAAAACAAAGTTTTGCCTTTATTAAGTAATACTTAGTATTCATTATTATGCATGAATAAAGCTTCTGCATAATGCTAGCACATGAAAAGAAGTTTAAACGCGTCTCAAGTCCAAAAACTCCAAGCTGCATGGGAAAGAAAGCGGTAGGATGAATATCTTGGCCAAGTACTCTCTGCGAAATGCAAATTATTTAGTTTGAGACAGCCGAAACGGAGACCTTCAAGATTATTCATTTCAATCTGTAAGGCCAATGGCTGATTTAGTGTTTGATTTTTACTGTGATTTTAATGATGGAATACCCTTTCTAATGCAAACAAACATCTAAACTTGAATTGGCAAGCGATTTTCGCACAAATTTAGGTGTCTTTTGACAAGAAGTCATCATGAATGAACGGCGTATTGTAATTTTTTTTTCAGTTGGGTGGAACTATCTTTATGTTGGACCTTCAAACATGAAAAATATCCGCTAAATTTTGTAATAGTGCCTATCTGATAAAAAATTCCAATGCATTCTTGAACTACATTGTATTGTGCTAGTTTAGTAATGAGTGGGCAGCCTGTGGATAGTAGTGCTTTTCATGTAGAGAGAAGAGACGACATAATGCTACCTTACCGAAAATGAATCTTGAGAAAGAGAGAGAGAGGCTTGTTCAATATCATGAGCTAATTTTGAGGATACCGCGGAAGTTAGAGGTTCGTTGTATCTAAACCAAAAGCAAAGAAAGGTTTGTTAGTAACGGGCTAATTTGTTCAGTGCCACTTAACGTACATTGTTTCGAGTAGAAATCCAAATGAAGGTGTGAAGGACATATACGAGAAGATTATGCAACAGCTTTGACTGTCGGCCTTCCGCAAGCAACCATGTTTTCAATGGTGCACTGTTTGTTTAACTAAAAGGCGTAGACTTACTAGGCTAACGAAGAAGAAAGGTATGAAGATGTAAAACAGCTGTATTTTGTTAGCGGTCTGGAGTCAATAAAAGACGCTCCGAGAAACATCCATTGATAATAGAGGGAGTCAGCTGATGTATGTAGCACCTATTCTCTTATCCCCATTTTTATTCATTAATTAAATGTGTAGTTATGGGCTGCACAGTCGTCTACGGCAGTGACTCTCAACAAGGGTGGTGCGAATGCAAAGAGGTTGAGTAATCAATACTTAGTGATACATTTCTTTTATGGATTGAACTAGTAACTTATGGCCTAAGCCCGTTACGATTGAGGGATGACGTCCCTCACCGATCATACTACCGGGAGTAGATGTAGGAAGAGTGGTAGCCAGGGTCTTAGGTGAAGTAGGTACCATCCTGGCATTCTTCCTTATATTAGAACAATCCAGGAAAACCTTTGTTATGGTTGCCGGCAGTGGGAAGTGGGGCTAGAACTTGCTTGCCTCTCCAATGTCGAACCGATGTCTACGTCATCAGCACATGTCGTTTCACTCTGCTTTTTCTGGCGTTGGAAATTGATATGGTTACTGAACACAATCTAGTATAGATATTTCCATACTTGTTCATCTTGGATGATACTATTCTCTCTTCCTCTCTCATTGGGATGAAACCATGGATTTTCCTAACGCTTCCCAATACCCTCTAACAACCCCACCCCCCCAAAAAACGTCTTATATATTCCCCTTAATCTTCATTAGTTAATGTACTGATGGAAGTCTGCAATACCACCTCTTCTCGAAAATCGTCAGGAAATTATTGGATGTCACGAAATCCTAAGAACGATTGGTCTACTACGGCTTTAACCCGTTCCAAGTCTGAGAGATGATGGTCCTTGTCGAGAATATCTTTTGCGGAAAGCAGCAGCCAGGATCTGCACAGGGACTGGTGTGACTAAGGGGGAGAAACGGTGTAAAACCACAGTGCTGACGCAATGGCTTCATCCTTAGATGTTGGATTTTTTTAAAGTTAATATTGTTAACATGCATTAAAATATAGACGTTCTGGAATGGTAAAGATGAGATAAAACCTTCCAAAATTATCGGTAGATCCTTCCCCACTGCTATCACCAAATGTCTTGTTAAATGAAGTTGCTGAAAACGATTTGCCGTCTGCTTTGGTTCGGCAATGATCAACGCACTTAATTAGAAGTCGGCCTGTCGTTAAGCATGCCGTTCTTTAGTTACCCAAATAAGTGTAATTGGTCCATACACAGTTAAAGTTTCTACTGTTTCTGATTTAACTAAACTGGTATTGGTATAATACCATTTTAGGAACAATAACTTTCTTGCGGGAACTGTAAAATTTGAATCTCAACATTTATTGAAGACTTACTTGTTCAGTCACAGCACAACTAGCTCAGAAAGTAAACAAATACACGGGGGCAGTAAGGGGTAGATGGAGTTACCCACACAGGCATGAGTCGGATGGATACCTCCAGATCCAGGCAAGTAATGATACATAATAAAAAGATAGTTATGAATCACATTTTTCGTGTCTGTGTATGAGCAGTGTCTCTTGCAGACCCCGTAAATTCAAAATTTGCATTAGATCTACACCAGAAATCGTACCATAGTTGATGACAAGTGATGAAGAAGGCTCAGTACAAGGTTGAGGTTTATCTAACTTGAATTATAGATTATATTATGGCCTTTAGGCATCTTTCGCCCAGCCAGACTGAGGTTTATGTTGAACATACACAAACTAGTTCGACAATGGAAGTGTAAGAATTCTTGAATCCACACAGGTAGATGCAGAAAGCGAGAATCATTGTGACATGTAAAATGAACCACATCTGTCGTTTTGTTCAGTGGTATTTCTTGGTTATAGAATGAGACAAAAGACTGTTGTATTCTAATAAAGTATGTTATTTCACGACAACCTTATGTCTGTCTATTCATGGGAAACTGGGTGGAGGGCTACAGCGTATTGTTACTTAAAATAAACCTCACAAAATGAATTAATGCACTATTATTATCAGTGAGAAAGTTTCAACATAATATAAAAGTGTTAAACCTATTTGTTTTATCTTAATTGCCTAAGTTTAAGGCGAAAAAAGAACCTCCACATAAAACTGTTACATCATTATGTTTCCATATTCCTTTTTATTGTTTCTTCTGCAATCGGAACATAAATTAGGACAGGTGCAATTCTGTACACCTTTCTTTCTTCACATTTTTTTTTTTAAATATATATTTTTTTTAGCAAGTACAGTTTACACAAAATGAAACGTAATAAAATGTGCAATATCCTCATTGCCTAAAAACTGTTTTATATTCCTTCTAAAATACTAGTAATAAAACATTTATTAACTATAGTACAGTGCACATTAGTCGTACATCCTTTTGCGCTAGAAATCATTATGTCCTTTTGTGTTTGACCGGAGAGCGTAACATTCGGATTTATTTTGAAAGAATTTTTAGTTTTTCTTAATGGGAAGAAACAAAAAAAAGAAGTGAAAGTGTTCCAAATGAAATGCATACCAGAAGGATGAAGTAAGACTGTTTGTTATTGTAAATTTAGTAACCTTCTGTACAGCTCATACTTTTCTTTTAAACCAGTGACTAATGTTAGTTGATGTTTCAAATTTCCATTTGCTATATGGGCAGTTAAGAATAATTAATTTCAATACTCAGTAATAAGCTAACAGAAAAATCTACAGAAACAAGTCTCTTATCGTCTTGTAGTTGAAGATTATCAGTGTCATTACAGTCTGAAGCAAAAATTAAGTCGATCATATCATAGACCTCATAATAGATAGACTTACCACGCTTCCCCATTTCTTTCTGCGCTAAAACTAATGGGTTTTTGTACAAGGACAGGTGATTTTGAATTCATCCGCTAGGTAGCTCTGGCATAGACCTCATATTCTATTATGAGGTCTATGATCATATTCAAAACGACCAGAGACAAAGCCCAGCCAAGATATAATATGTGAAGAGCCATTCTTCAGTTGGTTGGTTTCGCGTTCGGAAGGTTTGGGTCGTTTCGCCATCCTGAAAGACATTTTCTCTGATTTCCAAAGGGTATCGCACCAGGCAAATGCTGGGAGAATACCTTAAATTAAAGGGCAGGCCCGATTCCTTAAATCGAATTTGGTAAATAAACTTTTTGGCTCGATAGCCCATAGAGTCTTGGTCTGCCAAGCAGCTTTGGTTCAGAGAGGGTATCACGTTGATAACGCTATGATTGGCCAACAAGTCTTTATTTGTCTTTCGAGACCGGAGTAGGTTACCTTTTAATTAAAATTGGAACCCCACCAGGGATGGAACCCGTCTTGATCAATGGACTAAGAAGAAACGATGTGCTTGGATATTGGTTTCAAATGAACAGTATAGCAGACCCAAGGTTATTTCTTTTTCTCGTTCAATTTGTTCTTCTGCGATTGGTCTTATTTTAGTTTACTTTCTGTGGGTTGGATAGACATATAAGACTGAAACCCGTCACAAGGCGAAAGAATTATGTGCCTTGGCAAGTACTGTTTAGGGGGAAATAGCGGTCAGGGTCTACATTCTATGTATCCATCCCACCCTTTTTCTGATAACACTAACATAAATCCTGGAAAACCTCAGCGGAACTCAACCCACCAGAAAATCAGCGATCATAGCCACTGGACAAACGAACTATGTCCAACCGAATTTCGTTGCTAGGCCAACGTGAAGGGACCCGTCGCATGTCATCCCGATTGTTAGTCAGTCAACAGCGATGAGAATATATCTCTTGATTGTCCTGTCGACGACTAAGAAGAATGAAGGTTCAAGCTTTGGTACTGTCTATGTTCGTCGAGGGATATCATCCCTCAGACTTGTGACGAAGTTATGCCATTGGTTCCTCTCAAGCCATAAATTGTTCTATTTTTATTTGTATAATATTTATTCGTCAGGCAGCAGAGATGTGGTAGGGGGAAGAAGTCGGCCAGTACCTAAGTTGAAAGTACCACCCAAGGACTGATGTGACCAAAGTAAAAGCCTGCAAACTCAGTCATGATGATCGTTTGCTGATATCGAACCCAGGGCCTTCTGAATGTAAGCTAACGGTCTTTCCAACTGAGCTACAACCCTAAATTGTAATTAAGAAAAAATACAGAGAATCCCCCTCCTTTCTCTCGTTGTGTGTGTGTCATGTGTGCTTAGGTGTGATCTTCAAGCACTACAGTAAGCATTGCGGCTTCTGTGTTCCTGCAGTGTGCAACAACTGAAAATTCCTTGCACTAAATTCCTACGTAAACCACCGTAGATAAAGGGAGAGGCAAAATGTTCATAACTTTCAGGTTTCTTTATTTCTTTTTCTTGTAGAAACTAAACAGCATGTGTAAGTGATCGTAAAGTAGATTTTTACTGCTCCTCAAATTGCTCACAAACTCCTTGGTGTTTTTTTTTTTATTTCTTTAAAGTTCTTTCTCGTTTTTTTCTTTCTCTTGAACATGTGTGTATCACTGCCATTTGCAGTCGTGTCCGACACCTACAGCATATGTCCCCATAATCATGGTACACCTCTTGTGGCCATTATATAAATCGTAGGCGAACAATTGTTCTTCAACCCACAACATTAATCGTGTAGTTTGAGGTAGTATTAGCAGATAGCAAGCAATGCATGTCAAACAAGGTGACCTGATATTACTTGCACTTTGTGGTTGTGGGAGTGTTGTCACTTGTTTCAGATGATGACAGTTTCAGTTCAAGTGACTGATTTAAGAGATACCAAGACTTGTTTCCGGGGTCGAGTCCCGGTAGGGGCATGGGTGTGGATTTTAATGGCTAAAGGGCGAATCGTGACGGGTCGAAGTCCACAGTTGCTAGACTGGCCCATATAAAAATAAAATTTACCAAAGTTTTTACGAGGACTTGTGGTGGACAAGTCCTCGAGTGCAGTTTTCTGCCGAGGTAAGATGTAATGGAGGAGAAAGGTTTTACTACTCCTTACTGGCGAATAGCATTGCATACTGATCTGTGTGCTCCCACTCGGCCTCAAATCCAAACCCGAGATGACTCGGATCCAAAGTTAATGCTGTACGCTACGCTACCCATCTGCCGATTAAAAAAAAAAAAATGTAGTAAGGCGAAAGATAATTTTGAAATGTTGAGCAGGATTGTACTTGTGACCAAGCGGCTGTAGGTAGAGAGCTGGCATCGCATTCGGATAGTATTGAGATCCGTCCCAGCTGCCGGCCATCCTGACTTTTCGCATTTTTCCTTAGTCACACTGAGGTGGGACATTCAAACTAGGTTCTGGCGGACTCGTTCTAATTTGAATTTATTTTATAACCTTTAGGCATGTAAGGCTCAGACCAGGATAGGGTTGGGGAGAGGATGGTGGTAGGCAGACGGCCAGGGCCTATTTTACAGGTACTATCCTGGCATTTCCCTGCTGTGACTGAAGAAAAAAAAAACAGTCAGGATGGTCAGCCTCTGGGATCGTTCCCAGGACCTCCCGAATGCTAAGCCAACGCTCTACCACTTTTTTTTTAATTTGTCCTTAATCGGCTTTAGTGTGTAATATTCTCCACTGTTCTAAAGTGTGTATGCTGTTGTATGTTAAAACAAACTCACAAACATCCATGTCCGGGGCGGGATGATTCGAACCCACGATCCTTGAGTTGACAGAGTACTGTGCTAGATCGCTCGACCACCCGGATCGGCAACCACTGAGCCACGCCTCACATCCTCTCTCCTACCCCATTGTGACCGGAACCAGAGATGACTAAAAATCATAAAGAAATGCAAATTCAGGATTGTACTTCGCGAATTCTGTGATAGGCTAAATGTCGTAGCAAACTTCCTCTTGCGCTATGACATGCAGTCTAGTTTCTCAGCTGATGAATGACAGTACAACTAATATTAGAAATTCATAACAATGATATTTTGAGCATGAAATAAACTAATGAAATGTTGTTAATGTGTGGACACAATCCTTTATTTAAAGTTCTCTTATTCCTAACAGCAATTGTGCAGAGGCAACAGTTTTCATGCTTGTAATAAATGTTTCCACCCTCACCCTAGCAGCAAATTGCATCAGGTTACTTACTTGTTTATACGTATGTTCCAGCTGCATGCACGTTTTAGTTACAGTCCATTTGTGATTGGCTAAACTTCAAAGCAACAACAGCCCACACACACACTTCGTTAAGAGCACACCAGGCTTTCTTTTGTCTGTGGGATGGAATAATGGAAGTTAAATCATTGCTTTCTTGTGGTGCGTAATAAGTAGGTATGCTTACTAAGCCAGTTGCCTCACAATACCTAATAAGTAGAAAGCAGTTATTCGCTCCCACCCCGCTCTTAGCCCCTTGTAATTTCTTTGTACAGAGTTGTTTCGGCTTACATTGAGTTCAGCACATACCGGGAAATGTTACATCAAGTCACTGTTGCATTCAAAATGCAACCAGTTATTAGTTTTTAATGCACTTTTCAAATCTCAGTCAGTATTTGTTCCATTAATCAGATAACCTCACTCTTTTGCAACTTATATTTGATACTGGTCAGTTTCATAACATTCAATTTTTATTGCATTTGCTGACGACAATAGATGCAATAAGGAGGGGTAATGAAACTATTTATCTAATTTTAGAGGCAATGTTTCTGATGGTTGAACTGGAAGTTCGAACAAGATTGCATTCATTCAATCATTTTAGAATATTAACTTCCAGTTTCAAACAGATACAGTGCCACTGTATTCATGAAAGTCTACGTTTTTTTTCTGAGCTAACTTGTACTGTGCAAGCCTCTGAAATTGGTCAATAGATGACTCTCAACACAGTTCTTTAATTTCTTGAAAGTTCCGGCTCTGCGATTGGTTCATCAACTGACGCCCTGCAGTACAGTTCAACTGGTTGTGTCTCGAACTAGCTTGTAGTATAAGGTGTAACAGAGAATTCATCCGGTGGACTCTCTATTTGATATGCTGACGAAAGCGAGAAAAAGCACTCTCAGGGCTATCGGTCGTGAGGGAATTTTCTGTGCCGAAGTGTATTGTTACATCTTAGCATATTATCTAGCTGTCTTATATAATAATTAGCACAAAAAACGTTTATTCATATTTGTAAAAACAAAACGAACATTTACAATTAGTATTAAGATATTAATATATCTCCTGTCACCTTTTACAAGTCAAATTATAATCATTTCTTGGTTAAGTTGTCAAGTAATTAAATAACGATGGCTGGTGCTGCCATCTCTCGCAGTTTGACATAACTGCTTTCATAGCATTGCCTTAATAGCAGAATAGAATATATTAATAATAAAAAGAATTACCGGTATATAAGTTTTTCACATCAATAAGTAATCGAAAATGTCCAAAATGCAAATATACGTACACATTAGCCTCATCTAATATACATTACAAAGACCTTGGTATCATATTTGATGAAAAACTCAATTTCATTCCTCATATTGAATCGTAACTTCTAAAGCACTCATATTTCTTGGACTTCTCTACAAGTTTACCGATATTAAAGATTTCAGAGCTCTTCGGTCATATTTTCTCAAGTCTACTTCCACTGTTCATCTATCTGGTCTATGACTTGTGAAAGAAAACTTATCTAAATTGCACAAAGTCCAAAATTTCTTTATCCGCATTGTAGAACACAGGGTACCTAACCTCCAACATAAATCTAAACGTAGACATTTTGAATTCTCTTGACTTAACAAAACATAGACACTCGAAGAATACTGAATGACTTAAAATTTCTTTACAAAATAATACAGGGCATATTGAGGACCAGCGACCGTCTTCCATTTTTTTTTGTTTTTTTTTTTTTTTGCCTAAGAGTACCCAGACAAAATGCCCGTTCCCAACATCATTTCTACCTCTCAAAACCGAGATTGTGTTTGGTCCAGCGATCTCTTGTATACGGATTATCACATTTTTATAATACTCTTCCTTTGCCTCCAGATTTCTGCCTCAGTAAAAGTAAATTTCTAAAGGCTTGTTATATGAATCTGGAATGAAAAAAAAAAAAGATCTTATTTCTTATTGCATAATTATTTGTTGTAGCTATTGTTTGTGTTGTTATTATTTTTATTGTTATATCACATTGTTACAAGAACGGTGTAAAATTGCCGTTGCTGTATCCGTGCTAACTTCTAATAAATGAATAAATATAAATATACTGAAACGTCTGAGTATAGAAGTCAGCACACTTAATCAAACATTAAGAAAACAAATCTTTCAAAGTTTCACGTCTTCTTTTCTTTTCTCTTCTAATCCATTCTCGTGTCCTTGAAATGTTTCATATTCTTGTTAAACGTTCGCAACTAACTCTATTCTGTTAATTGTGTTGAAAAAAAACAGTTCAAGTACAAGACAGTTACATGCCATTTTGATCACATGAGCGACGAAACCAGGCACGGACTTAAATTTACCGGGATGTTCAAAAGAAACTGTTCTGTTCAGAGTCATCTATTGGTCAATTTCTAAAGCTTTTGTAAATCAAACAAAAAAATTGTAGATATTCATGTTGAATGGAGGCTGTTTCTCTATATATTTTGCATTCTGGTAATAATTAACTGTGAAAATAAAGTTGAGAAATGGACAGAAAGAAGAAAAGAAAAAGTAGATCGCAGAAGTAACCGGTACTCGAAAGTGGGTGTGCCAGTTGTTGGAAAAGTGCTTGAGGATTTGAGCTTTAGAGTATCAACTGATGATTAGAAGATATGTGTTCGATTCCTTGTTATAATTTCTCCGTGTATTTAAAAAAAAAAAAACCATGTTACCATATACAAGGACATTTTAATTGTTTTAGTAGTTTTAAAAGTTACAAATTCTCCAAGGAAATAATTTATTCAGATTTGGGCGTGATTTTACGTGATTCACACTATTTCAAAGCTAACCAATGACGTTCGTTCTTTGTAGAAAAATCTGCTTTATGTTTTAAATGTATACAATATATAATTTAAATTCGTTCAAAATTTGTAATAGCAGATCATCCTTTTCCCCATAAAATCGTCTCAGTTTAGACACTTCAAAATCTCTAGTGCTTAAGGCAATATTCAACATCTCAAAGTTCTTTTATTGAAAGCATCTCATCGACTTGGCGAGAATAGTTAAAAACAAAACCCACTTCTTTGATGGATGGATTGCTTGCTTATGTTTATAGATCGTGTCAGAGCACCTCGGCTGTCTCATTAGCTAATCAGGCTCATTTGTCTTCGTCTGGAATAATTTTCTAGGGTATTACTTACGTAACGTAAGTCTTCTGTTAGGCTAATAATGTGTGATCTTTTGTTTTTTGCTACTGCATTTTTTTTTCTAGTGTTCTTAACCAATTATTCTCATTTTCTGTGCCGGAATTGGATTTAAAAGTTGCCAAATTTTATTGTCTGTTTGTTATAAGTTTTTTGTTACTTCTTCCTGTGAGGATAAAAAAAAAAGATGAAGAGCTGAGTTATTGACTCTTTATGGCGTTGTTTTAATTGGCCAATTAAAATAACTGACAATATTGTGCTATGTAGTCCTATTGTATAAATTAAAGAAAACTATTTATGTTAATAATACGTACCTTCCTGCAATTATTTTGAATCGCATCATTTTTCTTCAAATTTAATGGTTTAAAGAGGAAAAATAGAGAGAGCTAAAAACGCAGAAACGGATGTAATTTTGGGTTTCAATTTGGGAAGCACTCTTTTGGTGACTTTTAGTATTCGTAATTCATTGACATTTTAGTTAGGAAACTTTATCATTGAAATATAATAAATATTTTTTCTCTTTCAAGTTTGAAAAGAAAAACATTTTTTTTATATATATAGATTTGATGTTTTACCGTAAATATAATTAGATTTGAACAAAACTTGTGAAAACCTTAAAAAGTAAGAAAAACGAAGGTGAAACGGTTACAGGTTTACTAAGATTATGTCATTAAAAATTATATTTTGTTTTCAACTACGCTTGGTTTGAATTCAGAAACTATTTCCTGTCAAGGGATCTGTGGAAATTAGGAGGACTTTATTATTATTATTTAAAAGTATTTTTTTATGTTTTCCTTCGACTTTGGGTTACTTTAATCTTTGAGGGAACTAAATTTACCGGATTTTGCGGAAGGGGGAGGAAATTATTCTGACCTGGCCGCGTCGAACATTCAAATCCTATTTTCTCCAAAGAGATTTGTGTTTAGAAGACTGACATAAATCTGGAACGTTCTCGCGCCATGTATAGTTTTAATATGCTCTAATGCGCTATTTTTATTCAGGTCAAGCTTTCAAAATAGATCTAGCCTTCCGAACAGGAAACCATAGCATAATGTGTTTGTGTGTTTCTTGGGAAAATAAGGTGGAAATTGCTGCACAATCTTACTTAATTCCTGTTCTCAAGGCTGTGAGAATTTGCTTCTTTTATGTTCAGCTAGAAAATGCATCAGAACAGCAACAATAAATAACCACTGAGTGTACACTCCTCTTCCTATCTTGTATTTCTTTTATTAAGTTATATGTTCAGTACCAATTTTTATTATTTTATTAAAACAGTTGTAGAATGTATATACAAGGAAATTAACTAGCTCTATTCCTTACGGAACTCGCATGTTCATCACCGAGCCGCCGTAGCTCAGTGCATAACATTCGGGAGGTCCTGGGCTCGATCCCAGCGGCCGACCATCCTAACTGAGGTTTTCCCTCAGTCACACCAGGCAAATGCTGGGATTGCACCTTCAACATAGGCCCTGGTCGACACCTTCCCGAATCCTTTCCCCTCCCCTATCCCAGCCTGAGCCTAAAGGCCATAATAAAATTCAGTTCGCAAGTTCATTGCTGTAGTAACAAACATTTGCCATAGGATTCTATCTTGGGCAATATGAAGCCATTTTTTCATCTTGAATTACTATTTATCGAAGATCTCTTTTAATATTGTCCGAACGAGTCTAGGTCTTCCCAAAATCTTTTTTCCCCCGGCTCACCAACCACGATGGGATATAATCTTTGTTTTTTCCCCATCCGAGCTTTATGGCCTGTCCATCTTAGCCTTGGTAATTTCTTTATTCTTATAATGTCGGATGAATCATACAGACTGAAGAGTTTTTCATTATATAGTCTGCTCCATTCTCCGGTCATTTTGTCCCGTTTCGGCCCGTATACCTATCTCAAAATCTTATTTTCCAAAGCACGTAATTTACGTTCAATTGCCAGGGTCAAGGAAATAATTCTAATAATTAACTAAAAGCACTCAATATTGTGATTTCAGGAGAACAATTTTTCTAATAGATTTTTTTTATATTTTAGCATTACACCATCTATCTAATATTAGCGCCTGCAATTATCTCTGGACAAGATTATTATTTTTTTAAAAAGCAAAAATTATAAATATATAGTAATATAAAGATTTATCAGCGTCATATTGTTTCTAAAACCTTACTAACTCTAATAATAAATCCTAATTTTGTGTAAACTTGTTTGGTTATAACTTTGACTTCTTTCACTATATTGAAGTTCTCCAAGTTCACATTTATTGAAAAAATAAAGTTACGAATTATTTCTTGTCTCCTTAGAGTCATTGATTCGCATTAATTTACGTTCACTTCAAGCTTGCTAATAGCACACCATTTAAAAACATTATGCAAATCTTGTTGAAGTAGTTTGGAATCTTCTAGTGACATGAAATTTGAATATATTTTTTTAAGTTAGTAGCAAATAGCAAGTTCTGAGAACTACTAACGCAGAATGGGAAGGTCATTAATAAATAGTAAACAGTAGAAACACTCCCGCCTAGTCTATATCCTAGAACTCCCGCCATTATGTTATGATCTCAGTAGTAGAACAAACTGTGCAAAGAAGTAGATGTTATTATCTTTTTCACAAATAACCTTGTATATGGTAAATGTTGAAATGAACACAGAAAACAATGATACTCGCCGTGACCTGGACTCGAACCCGGATCTACTAGTTGCCTGCTACGTATGCAATGTGTAGTTTAAGAAAAGACAGGTCTAAAAAACTTGATTTAAAAAAAGAAATAAGTTTGTATCTTTTTTCAATAGCCACACGGTGCCTTTCTAATATGTCTCGTACGTGTAGGTTGTAGCCATGAAGTTTAATTTTAGATTAGGAAGTATATTTTGATGTTTCTTTCGTAAAAGACCTGTTCATTTACCCTTTTTCTCATTTGTTTACAGGGATTTTTGGATGCCAATCTCAAGTGCTTTTGGAACCCGTCCTTACTGGAAGCTATGAGACTTCTGGAATTCCAGGGGTATGTCGCACCTGGAGTTCTTCTTGTAACCGCCAACGCGTGTGCTTTGGAAGTTGTTCGTGCTGCCTGGTCAAGGAAGGTTTTGAAAGCACCGAGTAACTACACTATCACATTAGTAGGTAAGTGTTGAAATAGGAAAGAAGAAAAAATTACCATCTTTTTTTTTTTCGTTCCTTCTTCTTCTAACATTGGCCTGATTTTTGCTTGTAAAAAGAACCTGCCGTCATGTTGTTAGCATATGCAAAATAATGGTGTGGAAGGTCCCAGCCTGAAACAGCTGTTGAAAAGAATTGAATACCTCCCTCCTACACGCGTCCTGCTGGATGAAAGACTAGCATACAATAACAAAAGGTCGAGGTCAGCTTTTGGAACGTGTCAAGGACACATTCTTTCCAAGTTCGATTTTGTTTTTCAGCAAATACTGACCCTTATGAAAATAATAAGTCGGCAATTTTATTCCTGTTTAGAAAAAAGAAAAAAGTAAATAAATTACAAACTAAAGCACAGATAACATTCCGGAGATTTTCACCGCCTGTGGAGTTATTAACATGTTTGTGAGATCTGATTTGACTCAATCAGCGAGGTAATGCCTAGTTACGTGTGTGATGGTCGGTTACTTGGTCTCGTTGTTTGTGGTTTTGTGTCTGAATATACATGCATGCATGCATCAGCCTTTTCTGGTTAGTTTATGTTTTTCTTCTTTGTCTGTAATGACATCGAACTCGTTAATTGGAAACGCGCGTCTGCTTTTCTACACCGATATTGAATAATTACATCGGAGGTGTTTAGAATAACTGAACACGTAGGACACTCTTCTTATTTCCTAGGCAAGATGTGGATCATTTACAGGTAGTTAAAACTAGAAAGTTCCCTGCATGATTGAGGATACGCGGTAGGAAATACAGACACTTCCTGGCTACTTATACTTTACTGTCCTTTCTCAAATAAGTGTGGGAACAAATTCAGTTTACGACCAACTAACATAATGTAATGTTAACTTAACAAACTTTATTTAACCTAATGAATGAGAAACCAAAAGATTAAAAAAAAAAAAACCGTTAAAAATGAATTTAAACAAAATATGTCGTCCGCTGTAAAATAGTGTACAATCCTATCTGTTAGAACAACCCACATAGCAGAGTACGTCCCTGGGACGTCCCATTTAGATCCCATTACCGTCAGAATGGTCCTGCTCCCATAGCGATGTCCTAAGGACGTCCGTGGGATAACTCTGTGGGCAATACAAGCAGTTCATCCCGTATGGAGGTCCCCTGGATGTTCCCCGGAAAGCCGTGCGGGATTACCTACCTGGAATTTCTATAAATTAAATCGACCTTACTATTATTATTTAATTAATGATAACTATACGAAGGATATGCCTTCGTATAGTGATACGAAGGATTAATTATAACTATACCGTCCCATGGATGTAAACGGGACTGAAACGATTTGTCCTTGTCTGTCTTGTGACTATATTTGGATTTATTTTTAAGGCCTTTAGGCAACTTTGGCTCAGACCGAATGTTTGATGATGGTAGAATTAGTGAAATGAACAAAGTGGTAGGATACAGGAACAGGAAATCCCCGAGTAAATACACACACTCGATGTTTGTCCACCTCAAAGCCCACATGACACTAACCAGGATCGAACCGACGATCACATGCACCAGAGGTGAGTACTCTACGACGACTAAGCCACCGCGGAACATCCTTGTCTTGTGTAGCTTGGGTAATAACTTTGTTGTGTTTTGATCAGCATGATGCAATCTCCTACATGTTACTTTTGTTGGCATATGCTGCAATATTTTACGAGACGAGACAAGCATATGTTTTCGAGACACGCTTTGCACGAGACCAGACTTTCGTCTCGTGGTAACACTAACCTGGCGGTCTCTCTCTATCTCAGAAGGCGGTCGTTTCTTTATTCAAGATGGACACAAGTCCATATTATTGTAACATCATATTGTTTTGTGTTTTTGCATTACTTTTTTTTAAAAATCGAAAAGAAATGTAGAATACACTAGAGCTGGCGGGGAGTACCGAACTTAATGAGGACAATAAAAGCAAGAGGAGGGAGAAATTAGCATACTGGCAGATTTCCCTCACGCATCGTTGCGCTTGCATGGCAAATTGAATCAATGTCTCCCTTCTATACCCCAGGATTCTATATAATTAATTACATTACAGACAGACATGAATTAATTATTGTTACTAATTACCTTTTGGCATCATCATGGCAAGACAACAAGAGGATTTAATCTTCTTGAATAACGATTTCCGTCCTGTCTTCCTTCCTTTGCTTATCCAGACTGTTTCTTTTCTCCTGGTAATTGGGAGACGACGAAAAGTTGTAGCATTAAAAGTAGTGCATTTGACTCATCTCATGATGACTAGTTTTACATACTTTTATTCGTATCCCAATTACCAGGAGAAAATATATATATATATATATATATATATATATGAACAAAAGCGTGAGGTAGTATAGCGGAAGTTCCCATTGTGTCATATTTTTCTCTTTCTTTTCAATCATGCAAGGTTTACGAATCATAAATTTATGCACATTTTAACCCAGTTTAAGTGGCAGAAAACTGGTCCCTTTTCATTAGATTTCGTTCAAAATTTTTTATCCGTTTTTCCCCTTTATGTTGGATCTGAATGCTCGTACATCCGACAATCCCATCATGTTCTTTTAATGTAGTATATTTTTTAATTTCTTTCTTTCTTTATTTAATGTAATTATGTATTCTCTTTAGTGGGAAATCATCTAACAATTGGAACACGTTCATGCTTTCAGTTTTTTTCTTTGTTTGCATTTTTTTTTGTGTGTGTGTGACTGAAATGATGTGCACTCCAGTACTCGTAATATTTGAAGAAAAATGTTCCCCCTTCTATTTTACTGTAAAGGGAAAAATCACACCATAAAACGTTTTGCACGAAATAAGAAAAGCTCATCCAGAAAGTAGGGTGTCGTAATTTCCAAAATTGATCAAGAGTAGCAAATGCCTAATCAAGAGTATCCTGTCGTTCTTAAATCTATTGATTGTCACAAAGCAATCTACTCTACAAAAGCTAGAATTATCACGAAACAATCTACCTTACAAGAATCGTAGTTGTCACAAAGCCATCTACCCTACAAGAACCGGAATTTTTACAAAGCAATCTACCCTATAAGAACCAGAATTGTCATAAATCAATCTACTCTACGAAAACAGAATTGTCACAAAGGAATCTTCTCTACAAATACCGGAAAAACCGGAATTATCACAAAACAGTCTATCCTACAAGAACCAGGATTGTCTCAAAGCAATCTAGCCTACAAAAATAGGAATTGTTAGAAAGCAATCTAGCCTACAAGAACCGGAATTGTCACAAAGAAATCTACCTTACTGTTGTTCGTAGTATTTCCTCATTACTATACTTTTATAGCCAGATTATTTTGTTTTTGAACATGGAAAGACACTGTTTGCCCTGTGTATTCTCAGTATTCGCCACTGATACTGGATATTTCGTCTTGCAACTTTAACCTATTCGTTGTTATTGACGCATTTATTAACTATCTCCTCTAAATACGTAACATTAGTTAACTACTGCAGTAATTAAATAAGGTACTGGGTAAATAAATGCGCTCACCCCAACACACACCAAAAATATTTCGTTGTCAATATGTAACATAGCTCAACACCTTAACAAAATTAAGTAGATAGAAACTGATTTCAGATTTGGATTCAGCATTGATTCTGAAAGCGGCAGGTCCTTTCTGTTTGCTTAAAATATCTTCATTTTAAGAATTCACTCTGGCATTTTGATTGAAGCTAGTGCAGAGAAACTTATTTCAGATTTGAATGATTCCAATTTATCTGTTCGTTTCTTCTAACCTTGTGACTTTTGGCAGATCCTTTCTATTTGGTTAGCTTTGTCCTTTTTCACACTGATGAAGCCTTAATGAAAGCAGGTAGACAGAAACTGATTTCAGATTTTGGGTTGAGAGACATCTATCTGATGACTCCATGGACGTATTTAGGATGGGGGTCGGAGCCCCGAAAATTTAGAGTTACAGTTAAAATAATAGGCGTAATTATCTGTTTTTGATATAGATTCATGCCCAGATACAAGTTAGACACCCCCGGAAGCCCATGGATCACTCCCAAAATCAAACTCTGGATACGTTCCTGGATGACTCTAAAGCAGGCATATCCATTACATTTGGTTAGCTTTCTCGATTTAAAGAATTGAGGATATTTTTATCACACGCGCTTGAGTTGCTAGGTTATCATTGGGTATGAGCAGGTATTCGGCCAGGATTTCCAGTGTGGTGGGGTAGGTGTAAAGTCAAAATCGGGGGATGAAACATGGTTTAAAGAAAGTTTGGCAAAGTTTCTATAGATTTAAAAACGTGTAAGTTAGGGGGTGTTTTTGAATTAGGGGGATGACACCCCCTATTGGCGGGATCTGGCAGAACCCCTCGGTCCGAGCAAAGTTTGTACCATGAACATATTTGTGGTTGATTTTAATTGTGGAACTTACAGTCAGATTAGCCGGAGCTGAATGTACTCCGCTCTCATTTTGTGTTTGAGGTTTTTTGTTTTAGAGAAGTTTTTATGGCAAATAACCTAGATTGTATGACGAAATTCATACCAAAAGGGAAGCGGGAAAGGAAATTAAGGTAGTGAAGAGGAAGCACATCACAAGAACAGAAGAGAGAAAAAAAAGGAGAGGAGAGGGAAGTAACAGAAAAAAGTTTCTGTAAGGAACAAGAAGAAAGCAAAAAGAGCAAAAACAAGAAGTTGAGTGCTCGTATTAATGTTGTTAGCAAGGTAAGGGGAGCGTCGGCAGTTGGAGAATTCACACCTGCAGCCAAGAAGATTGCTGTGATTTTTGTAGCGAAGGTGTGACGGCGTTCTAATAAACACAAAGCAGAAACGTGTTCCTCTTATTGTACCTAGCGTTTAGGAACCACGTAACCCCTCAATGTTACGTGAGGCAAACAGAAAACGCAGCCTGGAAGCAGCGGGGGAAAGAAAGAAAATTAACATGGAGACGGAAGAAGTTAGGAGAAAAAATGAAAACACATACCTCTCTCTCTCTCTCTCTCTCTCATTCTCTAAGGAGACTTAATAGAACCAAATGTGTGTGTTTACGAAAGTTTTTCCACGTTTTCCTCTCCTCAAATTCACCTTATTTTTGTTCTGTACGTGACGTATGTTTATACACAAGCTGCCAACTTTTTTTTTCTCATGTAAATTACATCAATGTGAAATCTTTTTTTTTTTGGAGGAGAAAAAAAAACGAACAATAAATCAGTTTTTATGGCAGAGTGCTTGAAGGATGTAAAATGTTTGTATTTGTTGATATGGTGATATGGTATGTAGTCTTCTGTGAGAACAAAAATTAATGACGTAAGTGTTCAGAAACTTAAAAAAAAAAAAAAAAAAACTGTCAACCCCTAAAGTCTCGAGCACACACCACAATTTTGAAATATTTATAGTTAAAAAATCGATAGAAACGCTGTAAAAACTGTTCTTACACCCCCTGAACTGAAAAATCTCACAGAATACCCGCTACGAAAGAAAACTAAGGCCATAGACCTCATAATAGATAAACATAGTACCTTTCCCCATTTCTGTCTGCGCTTAAAACTAATGGTGATTTTGTTCAGAGCACGTGATTTTGAATTCGTCCGCTAGGTAGCTCTGGCGTATACGTCATGTTCTATTATGAGGTCTATGCCAGAACTAGCTAGCGGATGAATTCAAAACCACGTGCTCTGAACAAAATCCCATTAGTTTTAGCGCAGACAGAAATGGTGAGGCGTGTTATGTCTATCTATTATGATGTCTATGCTAATTGCTAAGGCTCCTCCTCCGTCTTAATACACTATTTCAATTTTGGAAAAGTAAGTAAGATATGGTTATGAAACTTTTATGAAAAATTAATTTTAACGTGAGTTCGTAAGCTGGCAGTCAACTATACCAGCTCATATCAAAGAGTTTTAGAACCACAATTTTCACTAGTTTGAAAAATTGTAATAATGTCCATTTGTCCTTAATTTTGAAATAAATAAAAAATCTACAAAAAATAAAAAAGTTTGGGGTGAACTTAAGAAGAGCCTTAGGCATTGGGGTACCTGAAACAAGTACCTTAGCTTACTATAGTAGTGCTCAATAGTTTAGGAACTCATTGAGAGATCTCCGGAAAGTGACAGATTTAGAAGATTACATTTGCTTAATATCAAGAAAACATTTACCCTTGGTTGGTAACAAACAGATTATGACGCCACGTTTACACTAATCCATTTTTACAATAACTCTCTTTCGTAGGGAAAATTGTTGACAGTTTACAGAAGAAAATCCTCTGCTTAATTGTTGACTAAGTTATCAGCGTAGCCCAGAAAAGGAAATCAAAAATCAAATTTTAAAAGGAGAATGTTAAACGTTAACTTGAAAGAGAAAACGTAACGAATTTGTTTTGGGAAGTTTAATATCTTAGCCTCCTTGACGGTTACGCCACTGTTGTTGTTTTCCTTCGTAATTAGTATGTAGAGCGATATAGAAAAAAAACGACGAAAATGTACTTGTGAAATCGAGTGGGAATTGAACGGGACTTACAAGTAATCAATCAGTGGTTGTCCATGTCCCGCCATTCAAGTTTCACATGCATGTTCATTCTGATTCTAGGTCCCTTAACCAGTATACTGATTCTGACGATAATGGCGACGTCTGTTCTTAAGACGTTTAGAAAAAATAAACTTCATCTAATTATTCATCTGTCTTGTACTTTTATAGTATTTTCTTCTTCTTCTTGCATTGTATCTACCTTCTTCAGTATTCATGAACTGTAATATAAGAATGGACAAACATCTGAAGTGACTGGACGTTGTAGAATGCCAAGAAGTGAAACTCTTCTCTCGTTTCTGGAAGTGTCTGGTCAGCAACTTTGTTGCATTAATTGTGAAATATTCAGACAGGAGAAAGACTTGAACATCTACTTACACTTGTCTTATTATTTCCTCCTCTTCTTTATCCTCTTTCTCTTCTCCTTCCTTCTTGCTGCTTTCCTATTTTAGGATCTTCGCTCAGAACGTTTCTGAACAAGTTAAACCGCTCAGAGTTTGCGAACACGAACACATCATGAGTTGGAAAAAGGTTAGTAGAATTAATTGGTAATATTTTTTTTTCCAGCTGCTGTTTCACAGGAAAAAAGAAAACTCGTATAGCTCACGCGCATGAACGTTACTTCCAGTGACCAAACGAGTTCTAGGAAAGTGCACGACGAAATTCCTTTTTCATAGAACTCAGGTGCCTCTTTCACCTGTAATTACAAACTAAAGCAAATTGTTGTTAGTTCACGACAATTTGTTTTGTCTCCCCCTTCTAATCGTTTCTGTTACTTTCTACGGAGCATTCTTCATGGCGTAATTGATACGGTCTTGAACTTCGGGTCTGTATTGATGAGATACTGGCCATACTGACTTAGGGATTTCTAGTCACTTTAATGAAGCGAATGCTGGTATCGTACTTAGAAAAATGACTGGCCATCACCTTTCTCTTCGCTACTTCCGGAAGGAGTGACTGACGAGGGACATCATCCTTCATACATGTTTATCTGTTTCATGAATGAAAGTTCAATAGATGTTGAAGGATGATATGATTTAGGAGAGAATATGGACAAGGGGACAGCCCCGCTGGTCTAGTGGTTACCGTTTCAGACTGCTGGTCTTGGGTTCGGTTCCCGACTCTGCCAAGGTTTTTTTTTCTTCAAAGCGAGAGGGTCTGAAACGGCGCCCACTCAACATCGCGATGCAGCTGCTGTGAATAAAGGATAATGGTGATCACAGTTGAGAGCTTTAGCTCTCCTCTCCCAACACGTCTGGTCAGCGTGGAAGTAGTTGACCAACTCCTCCCTCCGGGAGAGACCTCATCCAGTAATGGATTGAATATGGCTGTGAGTTATTATTATTATGAACAAGGCAGAAGTATCATACACTAAGACAGATAAATCTAAAGATTTCGAGTTTATAACTAAACTCGTGTGACCCCTTTAGGGCCAAGGCAAGTGTCACTCGTGATGGACCCATAGATTTTGGAATTAACATTCAATTTCTATCGTTGAGTCAACCCTAGATCTGTTCATATTTAGCAGTATCGGCGAAGATCTTACTGTTACAGACTAGATATGTTCGAAAATATTAATAAATCAATGTCAAAATTACGAACTCTGTCGAAATTTTTCCAATATTCTGGAGGTTCGAACACGCGAACAAGTTAAACACAAGATTTTTTTTTTTGTCTACCTTTACTCATATACTGAACATGTGAATTTGGCGGCTTCGTTTCTCCACTGATTTTCTTTGCCGAACTTCTTGCATCCCGTGGCTTCTGGATGTCCTGATTTGGATTTGCAAAGAAAGGCTTTCGATATTCGAAATCAGTGAGTGATAATCCAGCTTTCATAATGTCCTTTATGAGAGCGTGGTGGTGTAGTTTTCGAAAATGCTCATTTTGATTCCGTCATCACATGTGAAACACATTAATATCTTTTCCACATATGTGTTTTTTGAATGTTGTACAAACAATACACATTCTGAAGTAAACTTTTTTTTTAAGAAATAGAAAATAGTAAACAATGCTTGGTTAATAAAGGGTAATCATGGCATCACATTACTCAAAGAAGCCTATAAATAAACGAATTTAACGACTGAGTTGAAACAGGAACTTAACCCAACATTTTAACTTTGCTTCTTAGTCGAGTAGTTGCGCATTCAGAATAGCAATTATTGACTGCTCTGGAATCCATGATGCTGGTTGGCTTTTCCCTCTTGTCGTATTTTACATAGCTAATCTCTCATCGTCCCCCTTTCCTCAGCCAAATTCTGCAAGTGTTGAGTGCCGACCTTGATAATTAGTCCCAAAGGAAGGAACCTCTCTCCCCTAACGAAGGAATCCCACGAGACCATAATGCCATTTCTGTCCTCTTGTTCTCATTAAAATAGGCTTTTATTCTCACCATAGTTCGATGTTGCATCGAAGTCTCTTATCAGCAAAACTGAACGCCTAAATTCTACTAACTAACAAACGTTAAAATTGGATTCACTGGTTGGTACTGTGAACGATAAAATTTCATTTTGAATTTGCGATTCATTAAAATTTTAATGAACTTTCTAGTTTTCCACACACAAAAAACAAGATAAAACAATTTTTTTTGAAAGATACGAAATTAATTACGTTTCAGACGTTAAGTATATCATCTAACGTATCGCAATCAATCTTTTTGAACGCACTTCCAGCATAACATCTTACTTCTTTTTGCTGCTTGTTAAATTTTCTTTCTTTTTTTTTTTCCTTGTTTATGTTGTAAGTTTATAGTTCATTGTTCTGTTTTTCAAACTGAGAATAACGCCACCACATTCCATAGTGTTAATGTTCTGGAGCAGTAATTTGCTTCAACATAGAAGCATTTTCTACTCCATGTTTGTGGTAGTGATCAGTAGTTTCAGCTGAAAGGAAATAGCAATTTGTGACGATAATTTGATACATGTATTTTCTAAATCACTGTTACAACCATATGCGCATGCTTATTAATGTATTTTATAAATATTTTGAAAACAAAAGATTGTAAACTATTTGTACAATTTGTTAGTGTCTTTTGTATCAATGATTTATCTCTGTATATCAGAGAAGGCGCTATCGTACGTAAACAACAAGTGCTAAAGGCGGTAAGGTCGATAGTCTGGAAGGAAGTTCTTCAAAATTACGACAAATTAATTTATCTTCTACATTTTGTGATGTTTTGCAGATCGCAGACGTTTCGGTAAATTTTGCTGTACATTGAAATTGCTCCATGTACATAAATAAGCAATATCAACTTTGTTGGAAGTTTTGTTTCCGTGTGCCGCGGTGTAGATGCTGTCATTGCGGTTATCGCGCTGCAGGAACACTAATATGACGTAATGTTCTGTATATAATGTTTATTTCGTTTTTGAATCATCGTTACGTTCGTTGTTTTGTTTCATTTTGCCTGCGCAGTTGTTTCGCCTCGAATCATCGTTACTTTCGTTCTCTTGTTTCATTTCGCCTGCGCAATTATTTATTTTGCTTCGAATAATCATTACTTTCGTTGTATTGTTTCGTTTCGGCTGCGCAGTTCTTTCATTTTGTTTCATCATTACTTTTGTTTTCTTGTTGCATTTTGAATCATCATTACTTTCGTTGTATTGTTTCATTTCGCCTGCGCAATTATTCGGCATCGAATCATCGTTACTTTCGTTGTCTTGTTTCATTTTCCCTGCGCAGTTCTTTCATTTTGAATTATCATTACTTTTGCTCTCTTGTTTCGTTTTGAATGATCGTTACTTTCGATGTCTTGTTCCATCCTTCTGCGCAATGAATTTAGTAAATTATAACTACGAATGTATTTTGAGCAATTTTATTCTCTAGCGTTCACCACTTTTGTCTGTGTCTATGTTAATTAATGTATGGCAGTAGTCACATTCCAATTTCCAATATCTAAGACGACAAACTACAACTCTGGACAGTTGCCGCCTATTACATAACAAATTTGCTGCACCTTCACCAAGGAGGATGTTTCACATTGCTACAAATTTAACCTTTATACGCCGCATAGGGATTTCAAGAAAATCTTAGACCTTCACTTCACGTTGGCGGCCTTAGTACCCCTCCTAATTCTCACATGGACCTCAGCTATACATCGTTGGAAAGCTAATAGAACACAGATTCTAACGAGGTAATTTTTGTGCCCCCCCCCCGTGCTCAACCCGTAGAAGAAGAAGAAAATAAAAAATTGAAAATATATATATTTTTAACTTTCTGGGAGGCTGGCAACACTGTTATTTGTCGTACGCAAGGAAAAAATTCACATATACGCCAGATATTGGGAACAATCATATTAAAAAAATGAAGGGCGTAGGTGGAATAGCAAGGGAGAAAAAAATCGGAATGTCGTACCTTCTATGGTCACCCAGTATATTTTGTTTTGATGGACTATCGCATACCCTTATTTATAGCATCGCCCCTAATTGTCACAGGGACATGAACGATACCTCGTTGGAAAGCTTATGGGACACAGATTCCAACGAGGTAACTTTTGTGCCCAACGTGCCCAACCCGTAAAAGAAGATGAAGAAGAAAATAATAAAGAAAACATGTTTCTTTAACTTTTGTGGGACTCTGGCAACTCTGTTATTTGTCATAACCCCGCATTTACACCTCGCAAGCCCAATGGTCATATACAGGGTATCACTAGTTAGTATATTCATTTATCTCCATTGATACCAATGTTTATGCTTATAGCTCCTTGCGGGGGGGGGGGAGTTGCCCCCATATGCTGAGCGGGAACTAAAAACACCTAACTTTGTTTGCCCCTCCGCCGCGGGATCCTCGACATGGATGAAATGCACATCGTTGGAAAGCTTCATCTGAAGAGATTAACACTTAAATCATCCCTCTAGGATAATTAGGAGCTGAGCTACTGAGGTTTAAAATTCTGGTTCAGCCCTTGAGCCGTTCGGCGTCTAAAGGTTATAAAGAAAGTTTAATAAGGTTTGAGTTGGCAAGCATCATCCCAAACCTTGTTTTGTTTGTTATTGCCATTGTTTCGAAAGTATAAGACATTATTTCTTATCTGGGTTCACACAATAATTTTTCAGTTACCATTGTCTTAGCCTTCATGAAGTGAATGTGAAAGTTTTGTTAATATAATAATAATAACAACAATACTTGTGTCCGAGAAGAAACAAAAAGGCCAAATGATTTAATTATCTCATGCAAATTTGCAAACAAACTTAAACGCAGGTTGGTAATCAGTTTAGCTTTATCTCCTGAACGACATAAAAAAAAAAAAAAAAAACTGAATCCTCATAACTATGCAACCTGACAACTTTCCTTATTTAATACGTTACCCGGCCGGCAAATCAACTAATGCCAACCAGTCATGCTAGTAAGGAGTGTAAGCGTTATTTCAAGCATGTTTGGCAAAAGAATATAACATGTTAAGCAGTTTGACGGGCGTGCCGAAGTATTTTATTTAAAAAGAAAAAGAAGAAAAATTATATATAGTTAAACAAGTCCCTCAGAACTGGGGAGAAGTCATCGACATATCTTACGCCATACAGATACTTACTTATACACCACACTTACAAACATATACAATCCATTGTATGATGTATATACGTAGACATGCAGACATTTTTTTAAAAAAATTCTTAGCACTCTCGTAGAATGACGTCATACCTTGCACCAGGTGCGCTGGTGCAGCTCTCTTGACTAAAGAAGAAGAAAACAAGCTTTCATCCACCTACAACCCTCTCGACCTTTCCATCTTTCTCTCTCTTACACATACATATTTAACTACAAATGTCAAGGGGGTTTACTAACACCGAAAGTACAATAAAGATGTTACGCAATTACTGTAATACGTACAGAACATCACTAAGAAATGTTTTCAAAATGGAGCTTTTTTTTTAATTCTTAAATATATGTTTGAACAAAAGGTTTATGTACAATATCAGGTGCAAACAAACTGTGTTCATTTGCTACAGAAACAAAAAAATAAAGACATTAACAAACACTCTCTATGTGGACTATCTTAAGGGTAGAGTAAAACAACGGTCTCTACCGATAGATGGCAGCATATTTACAGGAAATTTCAATGCTGCTCAAGCCTAAAGAGTTCAAACTTTCAGAGAAGGAAGGAAGTTCACAACCATTTTAAAAGTTCAATCCGTGCTGATTTTTAAAATTATCTGTCTTGTTCATTGTTGATATAGCCTGATTCTTGTAAATATCCAAATCTATAACAATAATACTCTTCCAACAGTGAAAAAAAGAAAGAAATATAAAATCGGTTCGTATAGAACTCTTGAAATAATTATGAACTTTCTTATTTGTAAGTTAGAACTCTCTCTAGGCTTGAATTTGTAGGAGCAACATTGAAATTTCGTGCATTGTTAAAAAAAAAAAGGAGGCAGTGCTGCCATCTTTTGTTGGAGATCGTTGCTTTACACAAACATTAAAGGTAAAGCTATCCCCTGTGCAATACGCACGCGCCGTGAACGGCGCATGGGGGATGTGGAGGTAGCGCTCCACATTTTCTTGACCTACGGTACTAATTGAGGTGGGGTGGTCAGTCCCATGCTCGACCGCCTTTACCTTCCCAAGATGCCCAGGAGTAAGTAAAATAATAATATATAAACGTCGAACATGACTGAATTTGAATTCCAGTTGGCCAAAGACGTTAGCTCATCCTTAAATTTTTGTTCACTATGATCAGGAGGTTCAACATTATATTATAGATCTTACTTTGATTGAAAATTGTGACTAGACTTTCGTCTTATTAAAAAAGATATCAGTAATACTTGCGCTGTTGTTTAGTATCTATATTTCTGTTATATCTTCAACTACTGGAAACGAAAATATATTTTTATTCGTGTGTTCGGATGTGACACCTTCCGTTTGAGGGAAGATTTGGCAGAATCCTTGAACGAAGAATTCGTGAAACAAGCGTCTAAATATGTCTAGTGTACTGTCTGTGAGAAAAGAATTACTTCTGCCATAGATCAAGATGCTATCCTGGCATTCGCCTGCTGTGTTTATAGGAGAAACATCAAGTGCTTCTTGTTTGAAACCCAGGTAACACCATAGTACCGACTAGCCGTACACCATAGTTCGCAGAGTCAGCAGACTTTCTATAAATTACTTACGTACATAAAATTATAATTTAATACAGTTTGTTCTTTAGCAATCACCATTATTTCAGTGGTGTGTCTTTTCAGAAAAAAAAGTGAAAGGAGAATTATATTTCATTTATAGGCATCAATATGATTGCACTGCTTTTGATGACGTAGTATTTGGTATTGTGTTTTAATCTAATACACATTTGAATAGGAAGCTACGCCAATTCACAAACAGGTTCTAAACAAGGTATGGACAGGTGTCAATTGTGCATTCCTTGACGCACAATAAATCAATTCACGATTGTTCAATGACAAATTTCATCTCCCTTTCATACATCAAATTCACCTTGACATATAAAGACTAAAGCAACTATAAAAAGAAAACAAAATATAACAAGGCAACGGGGATGGAAGCAAAGAGCTAATTCTATTCCTTCTATGTTTGTACAGGGAGTGGTAGTGATAAGTGATATAACCTGTTTTTTTTTTTAAAAGATGTTTTTATAATATGAGGAATGTTTCAGTTACCCAGAGTGCACATCTCTTGACAACATTCCATAGTTCATTGTAATGGCGCCAATATGTCTGTCCTTTTGTTTAAATCGTGTTCTCCCTGCTGCATTCTTTATGTATGCATGAATGGAGATGTTAATATTAATTGAAGGATGTGAGGCAAAAACATGGTAACCCACAAATGTTTATTTTTTGAATTATTCAGCACCCGATGGAAATGAATCATACCGCGTCGTTTAATGTTGTCCGACTTCAAATTGTGCTCCAGAGATGGCAGCAATATTTACTTATAATAAGCCTATTGTAACATTTTGGGATTCATAAGATGGTAACCAACAATTAAGATGGCGGGAAACGAGGAGCAGTATACCAGCTTGCCACTAAAAAGGAAAAGAATTTGTAAATTAAACATTTCTTACAGCGAGTTCAGTGAAAAGATTTATTCTTGAGTGACTTAGGTAGCGAATATTATGGTATAAATAATAAAACATGGTAACCCACTCAGCAGCATGAAAAATAGAAATTCGTTATTTTGATTTGGTACAGTTATTTTTAGCCTTTATGTATAGCTTTACATGAAAAATCAGCTTTCAGCCAATGAAAATGACTTGTGCAGCAGTAAAAAATCGAATTTCTTACAAGTTTAACATTGTGGGTTACCATGTTCTTGCCTCACACCCTTCAATTGATTATTTGATATTTGAACGTTAGAACAGGCCCAAAATATTGAAGAACCGATTTGAAAGGGGACACATTCTGTTTATCTACAGGAAGACAGTTGATGCAAACTCATAGGATAGAGATACGAACCCATTGACGATCGGGGACGTAAGTAGCTGCTGAAAAACGCTTGCCTTACGTTTTCAAGTGTAAGCAGAATTGTGAGTCATTGAGCTTTCGTTTATTTTCCCCTTTGGCAGCGACATCGTCTCCATCGTGCAGATATTTTAGTGAATCAAAATGGCTAATAGAGATCAATGTCAGATAATATGTCTTGATAATTTGAAAGTTATTCTTGACATAATATCTATATATATATTAGCTAGAGTTTTGTTATTAAATATCTCAAAAGTCAACGAATCTAACAGGTTTTTACTTCTTCAGTAACAATGTGTGTAAGGCCAAGTTTAAAATTCTTCTGGCGATTTGTTTGTAACTTCTTCTGGCGATTTAACATGTGGTTGTGTAACGTCGTTGTTCTGTTTGCTAGAATGGCTGTCCTTATAACATATCTGTCTTCCATTTACTTACTTTTTCGATGATAAAGGCATCGAAAGTATGAAAATAAGAAAGAAAAGGCACACAAAATTTAGCAAACTGGTTAAATTATTCCTACTATTTTGTGATAAAGTACTTACACTGTAGATTACTTTTGAATCACCCTGTACATCTATCATATTCAGTATCATCATCATTCTTTTGTGATTACTGGAATTACAACTAACGTCTTTTCAAGGTTGACACTGTAAACGTTACACATTTGTTGAACAAAATATTTTTTTTTACGCAGAGCAGTGGCGGCTTGTGGCACAAATAATAGGTGAAGTAGTACTACCAAAATTCATCAACGCGTTCTTACTATCCTTGTTCATTAACATCTATCCTGGGATTCGACAGGATACTTATAATGCCACTATCCGCTCTTAGATGATATTGACTGACTTTCTCGCCCAATTAATACTTATTAATGACTATTTAGTTAATCTTTAGATTCATTTGGGATTTTTCATACGTTATTAATTTCGGTGGTCATTTTGACCCCTTGACCCTTTTTCTTCCTTCTCTGAATAATCTTTGCAATTCATGCTTTAAACAGTTTGCTAGAACATTTTACAACCTTTTCACAATATTTTCTTGAAAATTTTCCGTTTTATGTACAAGGGCATCATCTTAATAATTGCAGCATGCTCGCAGATAATTTTCATAAATATTAAATCTCGCTTATATTTTCTAGAAATGTAATTTTAATTTCAGTTTTATATATCAAATTGTCACTTTTTTCTTAACTGTCAATACATAACCAAGATTTTTACAATATGGTCAATATTTATCTTTGATGTACAAGAGATTTAACATTTTAATATGATTTCCGTGTGCCATGTTATTTTTAAGTTTATTTTATGTATATGGTCATATGTAGCATTAGAACAATATTGTGTGTAGTATTAGATCTTAGTGCCATTCTACAATTTGGGTACAAAGGCACGTACAATTTGTAAACAAAGGCACATCCATAAATTTATGGTCGTGAGTACCTACAGCGAAAGGTTTTTTTTTTCTTTCAAACTCAAGAGTTCGAAAATCATTCCATTATTTGTTTAGACACACTCGTGATACAAGGAAACTGTATGAAGTCTACAGATATATTTATTGCACTTCGAACACACAATAGAAGTTTTCTTATTCTTTGAATGGCGGCAGACTGAACACCGTTTCCTCTTTAAATTTGCTCCTCACTCATCGATGTCATTGCTACTAGCATTTTACAACTTTTGAATGCTCTAGACACGTTATTCTTCAAGTCGGGAATAGTCGCACGCCTTTGCATTAGAGGTGTTAACATGTCAAGAACAAACTCCTCCAGAAAAAAGTTTTCGCCGGTCGGTGGAATTTCCTTCATAATCCAGAAAGAAAGTTGTGTATGTGATGTAGGCAATGAGTGCTTCCACATCCAATATATTGAAAAACAAACTGGCCCTAGGTTCTTGTTACATCTTCTTCTTCTTCCTTTTTCTTCTTCATTATATTCAAGAAGGACGGTATTGTCGCATGACAACAACATCATAACTTAAAGATGAAAGGGTCAAATTGATCACCAAATGAAATTACGGAGTATATGTAAGAACAAGATATCTATCTACACCGTTAGTATAAATTTAATTATAAAACAAACATCATTATATAATAATTAAAAGTCAATTGTACGATGCCATGAAGAACCAAAATTGAAAACAATATATATATACTCAGAAAAAAAACACGAGAAGAAAGAAGCCAGGGGTCAACTTGACCCCCCAAACGCATCTAAAGGTTAATGCATGTCAAAATAATAAGTGAAGTTGAACTTCATCAACTTCATGTGATGAGCCGCCACTGACACTGAGAAGGATCTACTAAGAAAGAAAGAAAAATAATTGCTATTGCTACGTAAAAGCTATGCCTGCCTGTGACTGATCAGGCATATCTGCTGTAGTCAATGTGTCGCGTGCGTGTTTCTTCTCCCAACTGTTTTTATAATAAGACATTTGCTACATTTACACTGAGTCGGATAAGTTGTAAGTATGAAAGAAGAGAAACAAGATGATAGGAAAGTGCAGGAAGATATTTGACGTACCGTAAAAGATGAAAGGTAGCAAAACGGTCGAGAATTATCAAAGCTGTACATTAAAAAGAAACAATTAGGTGTGCATATTTGTGACTGTTTATTGTACAATTAATTCGAAAAAATATGGGCAATCCGAATTGGGTAGGGTGGTTGGAAACAAGCAGTCTAAATGACGCTTAATCATCTAAGTTTGGCCCTAAGTTATTCTTCAATTACCCGAAAATAACACTGCATACAGACATATTATAAAACTTGTGACACGTGCCTGTCTCCATAACATAATACTACTACTACTCTTTATAGTACTGGTTTCAACGAGATAAAAGTGACACTTTTTTTTTTCTGGTGTGTTGATTTTCCAAATCCTCATTTCGAAACAATTGTTTTGAGCGGGCGGAGAAAATATTGTCGTTAATAATCTTTTTCGTGTCAACAAGATTCGTATTTACAAAGGCCCTCAAGTTTTCTTTTGTATTTTTCGTTATATAAAAAAAAAAGCAGAAGGAATGATAATAGTAATAATAATTATAAAAAGGAAAGAGTGGATGAAAGAGAGAGAAGTATGGCTTCAAATGACTTTCATTGGACAAGTTGTAAAAGGGGGAGGGGGGCAGAAATGAAAGAAAAAATGTATTCTTACCTTCGTTCTTGCCGAATCAAAGTTAATTGTACTTCCTGCAGAGGCGTACTAGTAGGTGATTTGTGCACAGAAAAACCGGACCCTGGAGAGCTTGTTAATAAGGCCTCGTCGACAGCTTTTTAAGAAGAAGAAAAAAAAAAGATTGTCTGGAAAAGTGGTGACGGGGGGAGGAAGCGGGAGCTGTGAGGGGGAGTTGGAGGCGAAAGAGGAGATTGGATTGTCTGAGAGGAAACATCCAATTAATTGCATATTTCAAGGAAAGTAAAAAGGTCTGCAATTTTCTTTTCTTATTGTACATCTCGTGAACGAATACGTGAATACCAAATGCAGAAATCTTGCTTCGAAACTGGTTGACACATTAACTTTATTTACTGTATATTTAATGTATGTCGTCCTACATTATATGCCCGAATTTGAGAAAGTGTCTTCTTTATTCGCTAGAATTCGAACCCTTAATTGGATTCCATCTTCCTTTCTTTCTCCTGTTGTTTTCCACTTATTATTTGTATTTGGGTTGTTTTAGAATAGACCGTAAATGAGGCAAAACTTTTGTCTGTGAAGGAGAGTTTGTTACTTTGTGTTTGTTTTATTTATTGTGCCAACAATAGTTGTTCAAACTCATGAGGATTGGATCACATGAGGATAAGGGTGAGCATGGGATGAGGGTGAGAATCTCGGGTACTTGGTTCATTTAGTCGATCTCGTCTCTAGATCCATTTCGTCTGGGGTAGTTACAACATCATTTTATGCCAATTTTCGAAATTTAACCTAGTTCAGCCCCCATTCTTAAAGATTCAGTGTTCTTTGGCTATACTCCCAATGGTGTGCACCCTCGCGCACAAAACTGTTACCCCTCTATTAACAAAATTACCTTTGTACACCAACCATCCCAGTCTGTGGTCACACTGTGGAGACGGAATCTTCATCCAGATTTTGTTTTCTCCAGCCAGTTCCAGTATGTCTGAAAATAAAAAAAAAATCTCCAAACAAATTGAATTCTTGTGTGAGACAAGCGCACCAACACGAACGCATTTAAAGTGTACTTTGAACTTGACTATTTATAGCATATGCATTTAATTATCTGTGTTTTCAAAATGTACAGAAGTTCTAATCTCGTAGATTTCTTTTGCTGATTGATTTATTCCACCATCTTTTAGAAAAGAAGTTTTTTTTTTGTTATTGTTTTAACAAAGTAATCGTATAAAATCATAGTCATTCGTATAATTTTCCGGTTAACTCACAGGGTCTGCCATGTAATTTATGAATAGCCTTTAGCGAAGTAGCAAATTATAAAGCGTGGAAAAGATGGTGAAAATTATGAAGACAAGGCTTCTGAAGATGTTAAGATTACTTTCATTAGCAATGGTAATTTTTGTTTTGGTGTGACCAGAATGTTATTTCTCTTCATTCTTCTTTGGTAATGAAGTCAGGTGCAAAAGGCATTCTTTTAACTATACCTTATGACCATTACAAGTTTTGGGTGATTGTTCTCTTCGTAGTACTGAAATTGTAGATGATGGATGTGTTGTTTGGAGGCAGGCCTATTGCCCGAGGGTTCCTAGGAAATGTGAACCAATGGTTGTTTGCCATTACCTTCTATCGGATGAAAATTATGTCCCAAGGACGCAGCGTACAGTTTTGGGAATTCCGGGTTCCCTGGCGGCCCTGTTACTACACTGATGGGTGAAAACAAACTACTTGTGTCCTCACCCAGAACCCCTTCATTACAAGGTTAACGAGTGTTGCCACTCACCCAGTGGAGAGTGTACTTCCCACTATATAACTTGCATGATTCAGGGCCAGTTCTACAATCGACCGCTGAACTTCTAGTCAGCGCTAAGTTGAGGACAACTCTCATTTTACAAAGTCAAGACTTGGCCTCAACTTAGCGCTGACAAGAAGTTTAGCGGTTGATTGTAGAACTGACCCTCAGTCACTTACTCCAATTTATTGAAAGCATACTTTTTCATCCATCGTTTCCAACTTTTCGCCTCAAAAAACATCAGTTAAGGCCATCTAGAATTGTACTTCAAGTATGATGAAATCCCAATATCAATAGATACACGATCGTTTCGGACATAACTGCAACATTGTTCTATCCTATGAAAAGAAAATTGTTCTGCGTGTAATGCTGTTCTTATTAAACACGATAAATAAACGAAGGAATGCTGTGCAGGAGAAGAACTTTCTACATCATCTGAAAGTTCGTTAGATCTAGATCGATCATCTTGACTAGAAGTTTCGAGGGTTTGCCTTTGTCCTAGTAAGTGAATTCACTGAAATATACGCTCAGGAAAAAAATATTTTCAAGCCCTTTCTCTCCAAGGAAATGTCCGCCGAGGTATGCCGTCCCTGTTATAACGATCTTAGGCCATAAACGCTTGTGCATTTGTACAGCCATCCCAACAAAGGGGAAATGCATGTAGCCTATTTTGTTTTGAATTGTTTGGCTTCACATTCGCAAGGATGCGTGTTCGAGTCCTGTCATTTGAGTTTCTTCCTGGGCTTTTTTTCCCCTTAGTTGCACCGAGCTGATGACGGGATGATGTCTTGAAACTAGGTTTTGGCCGAATTTCTTCCCACATTCTTCTCTCCCATCTCAGCCTGCGCCAAAGATGCTTGAATACTATTAATACAAATTAAATTTATTCTATTTTATTTTAAATGCAATTATTTATTTGGAATATTCTGTACTTTTATTGCTCGTATTTAAAACATTTATGAAAAGATGAAAAAGCAAAAGATTTTTCATCTCAAGCTAAAATCGAACTTGATACGGAAACGGGGAAGATGAAAATTGTTCTGGTTTTAAGTGAAGCTTTATTTTAGCATTCCTACTTCACGAGAACCTTTTTGCTACTTATTGATTTCACTGCTTAACAGATGAAAGGACTTCGTCGCTTCTTCAACTTTTTAAAAAAAAAAAAAGAGTTTGGGATCGTAGAGGGAGCTTTATGTCTCTGTCGTGAACAGCTGGTCTCTTTTACGAAGCAAGGGTTGCTCATTTTGATTGATCTTCCAATATGAAAATGATCTTAAAAAAGACTTGCTGAACTATTCACTAAGGCTTTTCCCAGGTTCTTTGAAGCTTCCGGCATGCAAATTAATACAGAGACGAACTTTGATGTGCCAGTTTGTTTATGCAAGATCAAGCAAAATGCAGGTATTACAGGCAACCATGAACATCTGCTCTGTATAAACAACCAACAACATGCGCTCACAGACGCACAAATGTTGAGTAGGGTGGGAACGTTTTCTTTAGAAATTCCTCCGAAGTTTCAATTTCCGGTTGAAGATATTGAAGTTCAGCTAGATGGACAAAACTTTAAAAGAGCATCTTCAAAGTGGAAATAGACGATAGTCATAAGTCCATGCAATTATTTCAAATTTTTGTAAAAGTACAGGGTAAGTCAAAATGATGTACCCGATTTCATAAATTTATTTTGTGAAATATAATGAACATATCTGAATGTAATACATGTGGTAAGAAGGGTAACTCTCAAAGTTTTTTTCAGTCACATCACAAGTGCTCTATGTGAGCACCTCGCGTAACACGACACACATCAAGCCGATAGTCTATCTCCTGCCAAACCTTGTGTAGTGTGTCACGGTCAATCTCTGCAATGGCTGCTGTGATGCGGGCGCGAAGGTCACCCAATGTTGTTGGAAGTGGTGGTACGTAAACACGATCCTTTATGAAACCCCACAAAAAGAAATCACACGGGGTCAGATCGGGGGAACGAGGTGGCCAACGAATGAGAACTCGATCCTCCTGAAATGCACGGCCTATCCAGCGCTGTGGCAATGCCTCATTGAGATGATCCCGAACGCTGCCATGGTAATGCGGAGGGGCACCATCCAATTGAAGAATGAAATCTGCACTATCCTCTTCGAGCTGTGGAAGGAGCCATTGTTGCAGCATATCAAGAAAAACATGTCCTGTCACAGTAGGTTCAAGGAAGAAAAAGGGCCCATAAATCTTTTCAGGGGAAATGGCACAAAACACATTCACCTTGGGTGAATCGCGTTGGTGTTCCACAACTGCGTGGGGATTATCAGTTCCCCAGATCCTTACGTTGTGTCTATTCACATTCCCAGAAAGGTGAAACACCGCTTCATCACTGTAACGTAACCTTTCGGCGAACCCATCCTCTTCCATTAACGTGAGAAAATCAGCACAGAAAGACGCTCGAGCAGCATAATCAGTGTCTCTTAAGGCTTGTAGCAGTTGCAAGCGATAGGATTTCATTTGTAAACGTTTCCGCAGAATTCGCCATACAGTTTTCTGTGGCATTTCAAGTTCCCTCGCTGCCCGGTAGGTAGACTTCTGTGGACTCCGCACACAACTGGCGCGAACACGTTCCACTGTCTCTTTCTCAGCTGAAGGACGGCCAGTCGATTTTCGCTTACAGATGCAGCCCGTATCTCTGAATTTTTCATACCACGTACGAATGGTTTTCCAGTAGGTGGGTCTCTGCCATACTTGGTACGGAAACACTCATCACAGAGTTGTTTACATGGTAATCCAGCACACAGAACGATTTCTGCTCTCCAGTCAGCGCCATTTTCGTTAACTGCTTCCAGCGCCGCGTAGCGGTAGACAATGCAACCACGCGGGACATAAACTAAACTCAACTAAACTTTGAACTTTTGCCTTTCCTTGCGTGTAGCTCACATTAAGATATGTTCATTATATTTCACAAAATAAATTTATGAAATCGGGTTCATCATTTTGACTTACCCTGTACAAAATGAATTAATAACAAGTTGGCTCGGATATACACTATGTTCTGTCACCTTGTTAAGAATCATCAACGTTGGTGCAGCGATATCTCGGTGATGGCGACAAAAAATTGTAGCGTGAAATTGTCAATTTTGAAATGCAAGACACGTAGTAGTGTGTCAATATGCTCTTCATTATATAGACATCGTGTAAACAGCTTGCATATACATATAATTTTTAATGAAAAACAAATTTGAAAAACCCATTGTCCAGTTTCCTACTCATTTTTTCCATGTTCATGCAATTTAATCCGCATTTTACTTGTTGATGATGGCAAAGAGCTCAAAATTCTGTATTATGCGAATATTTCGTAAAGCATTATAGTTTCTTTTGCTTCACCTGTAAGGGTATTTTCTTATTTACCCCGCTTTCCTGTGTCTTGAATTTTATTTATGGCGTTTAGGTATATTTGGCTCAGAGAAGAGGGAAGAAAGTCGGCCAGTTTAAAGGTGCCATCTCTGAATTAATCAGGTGTAACTGAGAAAATACCCTGAAAAAAAACTTATCAGGACGATCGGCTGCAGGGATTGATCCCAAGACCTTCCCAATGCAAAGCCAAAACTCTACCAACTTAACTAGAGTTGTTCGGCACCTGTTTGTCTGTGCTACTACATAATTAGTGAGCAAATCATTCTATAAACCCATTATGGCGTACAGAATGCATTAATTTGTGAATAAGAATGTGAGTATTGCGATGACAAGAACTCCCAGCAAATGAGCAGAATTTATTGCCAAGAAACAATAGGGAGATTGTGTTGATAAACATTCGGATTGAGGACATGTGACACCAGCTTCCTGTGCTTGTAGTAATTTCGGGAAATAGCTCCCCGAAGAACCATCACTAATTCATCCCCGAAACACGCTGTTTGGGATATTTCAAAGCATATGTGTTTTCTGCAACATAACAGTAGGTATGCAGACCTATTTGGCAGAGAGAAGGTTCGGGAAACATCCGTGGCACGTGACACAACGTGTCAACAAAGAGCTCTCAAGTTAAGAACCTTTTAATACTTTTGATGCTTTTCCTCGTAAACCTGTATACACGAAGACTTTTGCCATGGTAATAAATAAAGTGACACTTGATGCATGAAAAGGAAATGCAACATCCATCCTTTCAGAACCCATTGTACGACATAAAATTGTCTCACGAATTATCTTAACACCAGTTAAGGGTGTTTATGTTATGGGACAAACGTGCCGGTATGTACTGATTTGTGAAATCTTGTTTCAAAAAGCATTCTGAAGCGTTAATAATTTCTGTTCGTAATGGTTGGTAGAAATGAGTTTCTAAGTCTGACAGTATAATGCGTTTAAATGTGATGTCGGCGTTTATCTAGCTGTGAACAAGATTATGGGAGTAAGCAAGCACTCATTGTTTTTCAAGTTTAGAATTGAGTTATAGAACAGAATAGAGATTGTCAACTTGTTGTGCTATCAAGTGCTTTATAGTTTACGAGAAACGTTTGTTTTAGAAAGGAAATCATCGTGTGTATATAAGGCAGTTAAGCGGAAGTATCAGTTCAAAGCATAAATGAATAGTTAGTTGCAAGGATACAATAAATAAGTGTGCGTAGAGGAAAGAGACAACGTTACTTTCAAGTAGAATTTATTTATTTTACTTTCGTAAACAACACTGAGATATTTTTGTCGATTTTATTTAATAGTCTTAATGTTAATTATTTTAGATTTGAAATTAAAACAAAATTGTTTTATGTAAATTGGCAAAGACTAATTTTAAGTGTAGATCTGGTATTTACGATTTAATTATGATAATGTGTAAAATTAAGCATGAAACAAGAATTATTCTCAATCCAAATTGTTATTGTTTTCCTTTTCTTCTATCTTTCTAACTTCTTTCTTTCTTTCCTTCCTTCTTTTCTTTTCTTTCTTTCTTTCTTTCTTTCTTTCTTTCTTTCTTTCCTTCCTTCCTTCACTTCTTTCTTCTTTCCTTCATTCATTTCTTTATTTTTATTTATTTATTTCCTTCCTGCCTTTGTTTCTTTCTTTCCTTCCTTCTTTGTTTCTTTCTTTCCTTCCTTTATTTCTTCTTTCCTTCCTTCCTTTCTTTCTTTTTTCCTTTCTTTCTTTCTTTCTTTCTTTCTTTCCTTCCTTCCTTCCTTTATTTATTTATTTCTCTCTTTCCTTTCTTTCTTTCTTTATTCTTCCATC